>JAGPOW010001661.1:1519092-1562897 GCA_030014935.1 Caiman crocodilus
TGGAACTGGCTTCCTAGGGAAGTTGTTCTTGCTCCTACCTTGGGCGTCTTTAAGAGTAGATTGGATAGGTACTTGGCTGGGGTCCTGTGACCCTGGCACGCGTTTCCTGCCATTGGCAGGGGGTCAGACTAGATGGCCTGCTCTAGGCCCCTTCTGACCCTAGGTACTATGATACTACGACACCAGCCTTCTTGGGGCAAGTCAGAGCAGTGCACACAAGAAAAGGTATTAACCTTAACATGCGACTGCTCATAACACGTTCCAACTTTATATTCCACAGTTCGCATGGTCCAAGTGTAATGTGCATCTTCACCTGAATATCATTTGTGCTCAGCATCAGCCTCTCTCTGGGTTAGCTGCTTCTCTAAGTGGGGACCTGCTAGCTTTTCTACAGAATAACAAAGTTGTCCTGTAAGAGCAGCTTGCAGCTTTACTTTTGATTTGTTCAGATGGTAATGCTTTACTCTCCTAACTAGCTGAGCTCCTAACATTTCACTGTTCTCTGGTGCGACTTGGGGGATCTTGTGAAAGTCAAGAGTGTTGATATACAGTAATCAGGCTGCTGATTTAGCCCTATCAACCACTGAATACCTCATAGGCATGTGAATACCATGTGGCACTGATCAGCAGATAGTTGCGCTGATAAACACTGTGATTAGTAGACATTGTACAGGCACCACTGATATGGCTTCATTTTGCTCTATTTGTGTACCCTGTATTACAGGTGCAAAGGACTCAGACCTTGCCTCACATGAAGTATGCTACAAAAGAAAAGAGCCTCAAAGTTGCAATCAAAGCAATGCTGGGTTATTTTAATTAAAGGAAAATGCAATCTAACCCTCAACAAAAAGGAACCAAAGGGCTAGGTACAGCTAACCTGTCCTGGCTCTGGAGTGCCACATACTCAGAGCTAGAATCACACTTTATTATCCATTTACACTCATGGTGGGTGATCCTCCTTAACAAAAGGCTACAGGTTCTCATTTTTCACTGCCTCGTCGGGCTGTGCTCTGTTAATCGGTGGCACTCTCTTTAATTAAACGCTCCAGAGCCAGGCGCTGATGGAATAAAGTCTTGGCTGGTCGGTCACGGAGAACTTCAGCAGGATCCTTTAAGACGCAGGTGGTCTCAAGCCTTTTCCCAGCATGAACTACAGTATGTCCTAGTAGGGAGACTGGCTCCCCTCTCATTCACAACTGCATAGCACCAGCATGGATCTATAGCAACTGCTTATGTGAAAAGTAATAGCAGGAAAATATTCAGTGCAGTTTTAGCCATCTTTAATGAAATGTGCTAGCTAGGAACAAAGGAGAGCCAGTGTCATGCTGCCAGTTGAGCCTAGAGGCCACAGCATGGAAATCTTTGCAGTAGAAAATATATGGGTTGAGGCAATGCAAACTTTCAGTCAATACCCAACCCAATAAGCAGGCTATTCAATGGGGACTCAGCCCACAAGCTGACTTTCTAACAGGACCCCGTTCCGTGGCCCATCTGGGTTCAGACAGAAAAGTGGAGCTGGTAGGTCAGTCGCACTGCAGAAATGCAGACACACCAGCCACGTCACTCCTTCCTTGCTTCACCCCACTCTTTTTTCCAAGGCTCCTGCTAACCCTGTGGGCTCTGGATACAGACTCCAAACACGAGGACCCAAGGGGAACTACCCAACTCCTGCTTCCTTTTAAAAACACGGGCCTTTGCTCAGCTGTGACAATACGGTCCAACGGTCCCCTTGCATTTATCAGTTCCACGCACCTGACAAACTGCCTTCTTTTACATAACCTAGCCAGCCGGCAGAGAGAGAGACAGAGAGAAAGAGAGACATTATAGGGATGTCTCAATGTGCTGTCATGATAAGACCAAGGCAGGGCCTTTGAGGCTGGCTCGTGGGAAGCTAGATACAGGAACGAATCCTAAGCAGCAGCAAGGCAGGCAGCTCCACGTGACCTTTCCACCTCCCTGAAATAGCACCACCCCTAAACCAAACTCTGACCTCGGGGCCTGAAGGGTAGGACAGCTCATCTTGCAGGGGTGCAGGTTAGAGATGGGCTCCTTTGTTACTCCTGGCACATGCTAAATCTTTCCATGCTGACACTTCTCCAAAGCCAACCCCACAAATCCCCAGGATGGGCAGACAAGTTATCTGCTATGGACACAGCAGATTGGAAAAGTCCCCTCGAATGTTTTAGCACTTGGAGTCAGAGGACGTGCCCCCAGGTCCTCACTGGCACATGGAGATAAAACACTGAAGACCCAGGGCCTGGTTCCCACCTTCAGGGTGGCCCGAACTGTGCGAACAACTGCTCGGCTAACTTTGCAGCGCAGACGTAGCTTCGCAGAACATCCCCGCTCTTCAGTTTGTGGCTGGAGACTTAGCAACCCCATGTCACAGCCACCAGGAAGTCATTACGTAGGTGTGAAATTTGCCTAAGCAGGCTACAACACCACGACAAGGCACAATCCTGACATGATAATTATTGCAGCACCAGCTATATTTTTAAAAGACAGGAAAGTCTCAGGGAGGATTATTCCTCTGTGAAAAACACCTGCAAAGGCTCTGCTCTTTAACACCACGCGCTTAACATGTTTAAAAAAGTATTTCAGCCCTAGGAGATGTCCATGTGGTGGCTTGTGTTAATGATAACCGAAAAACAGAGCCATCCCGGCACAGCAGTCAAGCTTCCCCCATTCCTAACTTATGGTACCCAACATATATCCTCTGACAGCCAGACACAGACACACAAAAGGCAGATCCAGGGGAAGCACGAACAGGTGGTGTTCATGAACGAGTCGTCTGTGTGCATTGTACCCTACAGTCCGTCACCGGGATGTTCTCCTTTCATTAAGGTCAGTCTCCACTTCCTTCTTTCAGATCCACTCCCTACTATATGCCTCCAAAGTTACCCATTTAACACTGGATAAGTCAAAGCAATAGTTGAGGGTTAGCAACTTTTATTTGAGAGAGGAGAAAGATATGCGTCCCAAATACTTTTGTGACATTGCTCAGCTCTTCAGCTCGCTAGCTTTTCAGAAGAGGATGTCTTCATTCTGGAAAGCCCCAACACCTATTCAGTAATAACAATACAAATCGTATGAATACACCTATTTCTGTAGTAACATGCCAATTCTCCTCCAAAAACCTGAAGTCTCTGCAATGCTCCACTGGCCAAGGAAGCAGCAGACTCCATCACCGTTCTTCAGAAGGCTCAAGGCGACAGGGCCCTTGCTCTTTGTTGGTACAGTTGTTTCTTAAAAGCCTGCATTTAGATGAATACTACTCTGCTTTAGGTATACTACTACTTTAGGATACTACTACTCCTGCAGACTCGCTGCATGAGACTGATGGCATTCCTCAGAGAGCAGAGCTGCAGGGTCAGAAGTGGTGTCTGAGCTACTTACGTGATCTCAGTGACTTAGAGGGATCTGAAAGCCGGGGGGAGGGAGTGGAAGGATTTCACTACAAGATGGCTGGAGCCTTGAGATCTAAATGGAGTGCCCTCGAGGAGACTGCAAAGGGTCGGATGAAAGTGAAGTGACAACTGCGACCTGCAGCATGAACTGCCTGGGTTACAGATGAAAAGGAACATCTTGTAAGGCTAGAGATTAGCGCCGTGGAGTCTCCTTCACTTGACATCCCCAAATCAAAATAAGGCAGCTTTCTGAAAAGGTAGTCTAGAGCCAACACAAAACGACTGGGCTCAATGCAGCAATTCCTGGGTCATGTAATGGTCCTTGCAGTCTGTAAACTCTGTGCAACTATGGGAGGTTTTGGTTTTTCTTTCTGTCAGTCATCTCTGTGACAACCATTAACACAAGCTATTCAAAGGGACAGCTATCTGTGCAGGACTAGGGAAACTACTGCCAGACTTTTTTAGATATAAATTGTGCGTGTGACTTAGTTGCTCCACCTACTTTTGTACCATGGCCCACTTAGTATGGAGGGGTTTATTTCTTTTTAGAGATGAAGGAATGAACAGTGTACTGACTAAGTTATACAGACATCTGGGCTGGTACAAATTGGCTGTCAAGGACTGGCAAGGTGTGAATGTCTTGAAGACACTCTGGAGAACACCGACTGCTGTCCAAGGGGGGCTTGTTAAATGTGGACGGACTGTCTGATCACAAGCCCTCCCCACCCTGAACTGGGAGGGTAGCACCCATAGGAGCACGGGGACTGGGACGAGGACTGAGGTGCTCAGAAGAGACAGGAGTCCTTCTGTCTCAGAGGATGGGGTGATTTAGCCTGGGAAGGCCAAGTAGGGCTAGGCAGGTTTGCTACCAGAAGGAAATTTTCCTTCCATACCAGAGCAGAGAGGCCCACATCACCCAACAAGAAGAAGCTGGCACCATAGGCTTTGCTTTACTGCACCAGCCCCATGGCCTGAAAAACTGTCCCGGTCAGCTAATGAGTCCTGTTTTCTCCAGAAAGACTATCCCGTGTTATGAAGAACATCTGCTGGAGGGGATGTTTGCACCGGGGCTCAAGCTCATTTGGACGGGCAGAAGAAGTCATGCTGGAAAACAGGAGGTGCTGAAGCCAGATGCCACGTCTCAGAGGAGCAGTCATGAGGCTCCACTCAAGCGCACCAGAGGGGAGTGATTGCAAAGCAGGGAAACCTTCAGAAACACTGTAAAGAGGTCAGGGGCAGAGCACACCCTCGGGATCCAGGACAATACAGTGCTCAGGAAACATGGAGGAAGCCAGGCAAGCTGGCCAGACAAGGCACCCTGCTTCCATGGTCCATGCTCATCATCCGAATGGAGAGAGTCAAGACCAGCTCAGGTCCTGTCACAGAGTGGAAAGCACACGGTTACCCTTCCTCTGATCCCTACATCCAACACAAGTCATGATAAAATGGCGAAGAAAACCCTTAAAATGAGAAACAAGCAAACGAAAAACAACCATCCCAAATCCCTCACTCCCTTTTTATTGCCTACCTTGTTCCTATCACAGCCAGACTTGTGTTGTGAAATCTTTAATTCAAGTCGACACAATTTTTCTTCGCACATTACTGGCTTAGCAACCTTGACAGTACTTCAGGAGACACGAGGCAATTTCTTCCCTCACAAGCAAGTTGCCATCTGTGCAGGTGTCATTAAATCTGAACTTGCCCCACAGTTATCTTGAAATTGTTAGATGGGTTGAGATTCCCACCCCCCGGCTTTGTTTAAATGCTGCAAAAAGATACCAGGTTGTTGCCGAGAATCGTGGCCCCGCTCAGGTCCCATCCGCGGGAAGGTCCCATCACCACATCACAAGTACATTTGCAGAGAGGCAGAGTTTGAGTGACTACACGTTGCAGAATAAATAAGACATGGATATTCAGTTTGCCATTTTGGGAACATGCCTGGTGCGGTCTCAGTCCCTGAAAATGGCATATTTTGAACAGCTACTGTTTCACTATACTCTGATATATTCCCTCTGCCAACTCTGGATCCTTATCAGGGTACATTGTCATAATCATATAATTTTGGCCTCTCTGGTGCCAAAGGCCTCCAGACAGTGCTGAAAAATTTAAATCAGGGTTATATAACAATAGTGTTGTTCCCCACGCAGCACACCTATATGCAGTGCCAACACACCACTCAGCACCTCCAGGGTTTTTGATAAGGGCAGAGCCACGTAAAGACACAGGCCGTTCAAATGAAATTTTCTCTCCTGTTACTGGGGCTGCATAAGGTGGATTTTGCACCTTCATAGCCATGGCTAAGCTGCACCACGGACACATTTCATAAGTGCGAACGTGCAGAAGCCACTAGAGGAAGGAAGACGGATTTATTACTATTACACAAATCTGAACAAATGAAGAATGAAGTGTGATCGGGCAGGTATTAGAAAGATTGAAAACAGACATTTTTTGTCACAATCTTTACAATCTCTAAAAATGTTTCTGTTTTGTAGCCAAAGAGTTGATGAGCTTACTTAAGATGCACCCCAAGAACAAGCAGAGGCTAAACCTGGAGAGCCTGACCCTGGTAAAGTGTTACCTTCCTGCTCCTCATTTGGCCAATGACACCGACAACTTCTGTACTGGCTCGACACCGAGATGGATGCCCTTTGACTGGGTGAAGCAGCACCAGACACCCTCTTCCACAACAGAGAAGATCAGGCTGGAGGTGTTGCATCCTTCTAGCCCCAACACGGGCAGGGAGAGCAGAAGCCAGTCTGTGCCACCTCCTCCCCCTGCCCTTTGCTCCTACTTTCACCTGCTACCGACTGGTCTGTCCTCCCTCCTAAAGGCTGTTCCTGAGGTTTGCCCTCTTCTCCTCCCACTGGTTGGTTTCCATTTCATAGGTTTTGTGGGAGACTGACTGGTCTCTGGAGCTTTTGCCCCATACATGTTCAAATACTTCCTTCCTTCCGTGTTTCATCCATTATCCTACAATTTGGTTGCTTCCCTTTTCTAAGAGGAGCACTGACATCTTTCTGGATGTAAAGGAACGGTTGAAAAATGACATGCCTTGGCAATAAAGATAACAGCCAAAGCCAGATACCTATTAATTCAAAATTGGACATTTTCATGTACCACGAGTCTCAGATACTTAGGGATACATATGCCAGCAAATTGCACCAATCTTTACAAATCCAATTACATCCCACTGTTGGACAAAATGATTACCCATGCAGGGAGTTCAACATCAGTCGTTAGGCTCTATCACTGTAATGAAATGTTGCTCCTTGGTTTCCTTAATTTTCCTATACTCGCTTCTTCCGCTTGCGTAAAACAATTTTTTTTTTTTTTTTTTTTTTTTAAGGACTCACATTTTTAACAGCGATACTGTATTTGGAATAAAAAGACTTTGATGGGGTGCAGCATGCGTTCCTGTATTTGAGGTGCCTAACTGGGCTTCTGTGCTGTTTTCTTGTTTTATTTTTATTTTGATTAGTTTGCTTTGTTAAAAAGAGCTAGTTGTCAACACTAACTAGACCTTCCCCCAACCCCAATGTCTATGTTCTTGTTTTGCAATTGCAAACTTCATCCGGATGAAAGGCGTTCCTTTTAACGTGCTAGAAACGTTATTCATCATTTCTCATTCCAAATCTATCGATCGGATTTGCACAACACTAACATTAAGGAGCAAAGCACGTCCCAGTCTTCATAGGGCATGTCCCAGTCTAACCATTTTGAAGATCTGCATCTGGACTTGCTACCTGAGGGCTGCTGTCTTCATGGGAGCATCTGCACTTTAAAAATATGATCATTTATGGCCCTGTGTTTGGTTGAACAAACTGTAGTTTTTGCAGTCTACAAATATTGGCTGTAGGGTTCTTAGCGTTTTGTTTCTCCACCTTTTTACTCCTTTCAAAAAAACTGTGAATCTCCAAGAGGTAATTTTGCAATTACATAATTTAAATGATTCTTTCCTTTTTTCTTTTAAAATCGAGGTTTCAAGCTGGTTCTCAAGCTGAGAAATGGAAGCTATTTCCCAGGAGTGAGAGAACCACTGTAATTTATGCCGTGCACCCAACAATGAGGTGGTCTCTAATTTGTACCTTTAAAAAAAATTCCTCTTGCAGAAGAGCAAATGGCTTCAGGGTTAAGTTAATCCACTTTTCTAAAATTACCAACTAGATTCAACCTACCTGGCTTCGTGGAGACACACGGATCTTTTGTTATTATGGTAATATGAGTGAGGGAGATAATTGTGAGGAGAGAGGGACTGATAAAGGAAAGGTATGAGTGTGGTAGAAACAAACCTGACCCACTTCATGAACTGAATGCTGATCAGCCAGTTCTGACGTCAATGCATATTTTACTGTCCACCAGCAAGACGAGCCGGCAGTGCGCCCTGCTTCAAAATAGCAGCCGCTCCTACCTGCTCTGGTTCGAACACAATAGGGCTGCAGTCGAGCTGGTGTGATTCCTGTAAATGGCACCTATATCATCTCTGCATCCGAGCTCTGCTGGGCTGGAAGCGCACGCACCTTCCAGCGATATCACGCCTAGTTCACAGCTGTACTTAGTTTTCACAGGCTTCTTGAGAAACAAAGGTTTCCTTTGGTGAAGCCTGATCTGAACTCTGCAGAACCATCAGAAACCAACTACTATAACAAACAAAACAAAATACAGCTCATTTTCTCAGGCAACAGCTCTGAAAAGAGCCACCGAGATTTGTCTTGTTAATGCTAAAAATAATACAACATAAAATCTGAAGGAGTCTGCAGATCAAAATAGTCTTTAGCCCCATCCTCCTCAGACAGAAAACTTATGTAGTCACTGTGAGATCTTGTGTTTAGGATACAATTTGTGGGTGGACGCATGTGCTTTCAAAACAATTTCTGGAGGATAAGAGCCTACTAAAACAGCCTACTACAACTGCCTTGAGATCTCTGTTCTGCCTAAAAATTACACTTTAATTGCTTTAAAGATAGACCGCCCCTCCCGGGTTACAAAAAAAATTACCCTGGATCAATTCTCATCCTGCTCTGCCTAAGCAGCAAAGGTGACAATCTCACAAGTCCTTCAGCACGCGCTCTCAGGAACAATTCCTTTGGATCCGAGTTTATTCACTAGCGAGCTGAAATACATAAGGCAATTTTATGCATATTCCTGCACTTGACTGAGAACCAGTCTGCTACTAAAGTAGTAAAAGCTTCGATTTTATGCATATTTCTGCACTTGACTGAGAAGCAGTCTGCTTCTAAAAAAGTACAAGCTTCAGAATAAAAGCCCTCGGAGACAGAAGCAGAGTAGCCAGCCAGCAACATTAGGAAGCTGGGTCTGATGCACGGCGGGGCACCTGCTTCTCTGCTCCTCGGCGGCAGAACTGAAAGCCTGTTCGGATTCGACAGGTGGCCGACGCGATCGGCAGAGGGAAGGCCTGACACTGACTTTTCAGTTTGGATCTCACCTGGATTCTGTTTTGCACCAACATTGCAGAACTTCCCCGCACGCTCGTTAACTGCTTCAATTTGCCATTTATAAAGAAACGTATGTTTATGAAGGAGCAGATCTAATAATTGGAGGCGAGAGCCTGGCTACCTTTGCTCGTCGGCAACTTGGTGAATGAACACCACTGCCAGCTGCATCCATCAGAAGCCAAGTGAACTACCAGGAAAGGAAGATGGGGACAAGGACCTTTGTGCTACCAGATAACCAGACAGCAGTAGGTAAAGCATCAGATAAAATCTACCACCCATGGCTGCAGAAAGCGACACAGCTGCTTAGGCACCAATCACTGCACTGTTTCTGGAAGCTGTGACCTTCATTTGACGAGTTATCGCCCGAGCTGGACAAAGGGACCCTCCTGGGTCTGACAGAGCTGCAAGCAAGAATCACAGCCGATGAATTAACGTGGAGAACGGAGCTCGCAGCCAGCGTGGCTACTTATACAGAGGCCAGCACAGCAACTAACATTCGCGCAGAACCATAATATTGCTACAGAAGTGGAGAGATAATGAAATTAGCTCGAACTTTACCACTTAGCCCTGCTTTTGATTTATTTCTGAATCCTGGAGAACGTGCGCTTTGAAATTCCCTGCAACAGAACAGCTCGTGTTACTAACCTTTCTTTGGCTAACAGGTCTCCCGGGACGCCTTTGAAAACAGTACTTTTGTGAACCTTTGTTGTGTTTGTGCTGGAATGCACAGGGAAGCGGGGAACCGGGCTCCCTGCCGTGCTAGGGACATTCATGAAAGGGAGACCTTCTGTGAATGCAGCACAGCTTCAAGGCAGTCGAGGCCCCCCAGAGAAGGAAATCTGAAAAACAATCCCTGGCTGAACGTGGCAAGTGATAGTACAGAAAGCCACCATGAAGAAAGGAAAATGAGGAGGGACAGAAAGAGATGGCAGGGTGGTGATGGATGGCTGAATGGGAGAGGGAGGGAATGATCAAAGGAACAGCAGGCCAAGATCCTCCTGTAACTCGGTCCAGTCACCGGTAAGAAGCAGGGCCTAGGTTTCTGCAGTTCCAAATGGCAGGACCTGCCAACAGGCATGCTCCAAAATAATTTTCCTCTAAAAGGAATCACAAGTCACAGTCACAAAACCTGAGCTTTTAGGTCTGCAAACAAAACCTTCCAAAACGTGACCCAACTGTGTAAACCCAATGGTCACGACAAGTCTAGTTCAAAGTGTCAGAAACAACCCATCTCCCACCTCTGCTAGCAGGGATTCAGCGGGGTGATGCTGGAGCAGAGCGGAGAGAAAGAACAGCCTAAAATACCGAGCATCCATTCGGAGCCTCGTCACTGACCGCTCTCGGAGAATCTTGTCAGCCGCTCCATTAATTTTTATGGAGGAATGAGCCAAACTGATTCTCTACACCGTTAACTGTTTCACGCTGGAGAATTAATTGTGACATTCAGCTAACGGACCTCTCTCAAAACCCCCATCTGCCTTCCTCACTATCCAGTTGATCCAAAGTCCATATTGTGCCCCATATCAAAACTGCACCTTTCCTGCAGCACTACTGAAGAATCTTCCTTCACCTGCAGACCACTTCAATAACTATACATGCTCACTACAAAACACTGCAGAATATGGAAACCTGAACATTTACGAGTAGCATGAAATAAACAGTGCTTGATTTCAAAGCAAATGACACAAGGGCTAATGTGAGGACTCCGCTATTAGTTTTTATATTATGTTATATTTGTCTAATTTATCTGCAGCTGCTGCAGACTTTCCATCCAGATGCACTATAATGCTGCAGAAGCCAGGGGTCTTGCCACGAGGTGTACTGGATAAGATGATTCGTTGTCACTTTGCTCCCAGGTTCACAGCATTTGTTCTTCACACCATTTCTTGTACCAAAAATATCACCCACTATGTCCACTAGTTTGATGTCCCTTCCAGTGTGAAACAGGCTCTGTAACCACCATCTAGCTGAAATTAAAACACACCACTTTCCCTTCCTTTTTGTTTGCCTGTTACCCAACCGTTCTGCATATTTTTAATCTACAAAGGAAAAAATCAGGAACGTTCCAACGAAAAGCAAGCAGAGATCACAATGAAGGAATGAAAGATGCAGGAGTTGGAGACGTGATTCGTACAGGTGAGATGACACAAGCCTTGCTGAAAATGCCCTGGCTCGGGTCCAGCAGCCTATACCAAAAGAAACCTCACTCAAGAGCACTCAATCAGGGGCTGTGGTACCCTGCCATGCCTTGAGATCCTCTCAAGGGTGACCAAGGGTGCAAGCAACACAATGTTAGGTGTACAAATGTGGTGCACAAGATAAACCAAGAGATTTCAAGCAGGAATCCATAACATCAAAATGTTCTGACCTGTTGTGGTTCCCAAGTTCTTTGCAACATCAGAATTGCTCTATTATTTTTCCGTAGTCAAAAAATGAGCAAAAAACTCAAGTTGGCATTTTCTGAGGGGTGCCGTGACTCTACCAAACCTGCGAACCATTGCTCTGTAGGAGCTTTCCTTCTGTCTCCTGTTCTGAATGGAGTTCTTTATGCTGTGCTCCCTCCTTTAAAAAGTGCAACGCATTAAAAAAGAAGCTGGTTCCTTTTTCCGTTTTTGGAATAAAGGAGGCTTGAGAGGTTTTAGGGGATTTTCCTGGCTGTGTTTTTACCCTTGAAATAGCAGGGATGTCAAGTCTGGTCTTCCCTGGCTTTGCTGCAGGATCTTACTGGGAGTGTCAACACCTGAATTAGAGGAGGAGGGGCTGGACTCTTTAATAAAGGGGCTCCTTCACCCAAAATGCTAATTAGCCAGTCACTGAAGTTAAACAAGTGATTAATCAAAAAAAATAAAAGGCAGTTGGATTAAAAACCACTTTCCTTCCAAGCTCTTCAGCTTTCAGTCTTTTATAGTGCTTGTGAAGTTAACATTTCACTCTTTCATATGAAAACAAACAGAACAGCACTGACCCTTTCTGTTTCCCATCAAGATGCCCTCTTTACATATCAAACCAAAAGGAACCCACTTCCAATTCAAACCTGCTGTGGATTGCCTGTAAAAAACCTTAGCTGCAGCTTTACCCTTCTCAAAAGCACTCAAAATGCATTTTGATCTTACCCCTGGAATCACGGCAACGTCTTTCAGTCCATTGCCGGGAAGGCAGGTAGGAAGCCCAACAATACAGGGATGTGATCATGATTTATACCTCAGAAGAGTTTATCTCTGTGGCTTTCTCTGCCATCTGAGAGTCTATTTGCACTTCCTTGTCAGAACCGGCATGTTCACGTCATTGCAAACCGGCTCCTTCCCTGGTCCCAGACTACTACCGATGACAAAAGTTCAATGGCTCTCCAAGTCTGGATGTCATCCAGCCATTCTCTATGCTACTGTCTCAGGCCTAAATCAGTATGGAAGGGTTCCTGGAATGGTAATGAGGTGACAAGCAGCAAAAATGATTCCACTGCAAACAACATCTGCTGTCTCTAAATTTATCATTAAAATGAAATCAAGCATTCTAAAAGAAATCAATAAGTTCTCATCTTGAGCCTTTTTGATGTTGAAAGAAGTTATTTGATTAATTCGGCTTTAACCTGAACATCTGGCAGCGTTACTGAAATGTCACGACACCACAAAAATGACAACTCAGCAAATTATTTCTGTTTTCTTGCTAACAGAAAAGGAGCTAAACTTGGAATTATTTTTAGTTAAATGCTCATTGCCAACCCCGCAGCACAAACCGATTAACCATCCTGCTCGACTCCGATTTGCCATGTCCGACTTTCAGTGGACTTTTTGAGCAGCAGCAATTGGTTTGCTGGAGCAGACAAGGAATTGCTGCGCATACCAGGAAGGTTAGACTGGGTATCAAGGGCATGCTGAGTACCTGCTATTTTGATGTTCATGTTGTTATCGAGCAGGAGATTCTCTGCCTTGAGGTCACGATGCACTATCTTCCGGCTATGACAATACTCCACAGCAGAGAGGATTTGCCAGAATTTGCGCCTGGCTTCCGATTCACTCAAACGTCCGTGGTTGGCAAGATAATCTGTGCAAAGAAAGCAGGAATTAGTCAGGAAGTCTCAGTCGTGTCTCTCAAACATGTACTGCTGGGAAAGAAAAAAGAATTTTAGTCCTGATGCCAATGATTATTCATCCCAAGCACCTCCTTGGAAGAGCAGGAGGGGAAGAAAAAGCTACCATCCCATATAGCCCAAACCTCTCCTCTGTCCTTTGCTGCTGTGCCTGGTCTACTATTTGTTACAACAGAAAACCTCCCTACAATGGGAGAACAGCTCCCAGTTTTGTGTCACCCTAGCCCTGATTCAACGTTTAGTCACCTGAAGAAGTCATTTATACTTCCTGACAAGTCTCTCTCTTCCCAGCAGTTTTAACATATGGAGCCCTGCTAGGGAAGAGACCAAATATCTGCAACAGAATGGCTTAACTCAGCTCTCTGCATCACTGAAATGAGGGGCAGCTTGTTCTTATAACTAATAATTGCATGAAAGTCATTCCAGTGCTAACAGATCAATAGATCAAGAAAGTGAGGCCTATTTTGCTCCCTGAACGGACACCGCATAGGCAGTAGCAGTGAAAGCTCTCCATTAATTGTCCCACGCAGCGATCAGTCTCCATTGCCAATTCAATCTTTTGCCTCTTTCTTCGAAGGAAGACAATAACAGGGACCCTCATAAGGACAATTTTAGAATTGTGCCCGTTCCTCAAGCTTGGGGTTCAAACAATTAATGTCAGAGATGCGGTAATGGGGCAGGTATTGTAGTTACAGGCAACTGTGAAACAAAGGTGCATGTGGGAATCTAAGATGCACGGTAATAATCAGTTGTTAGTGGTGAAATTAGAAGGGATCAATGAACAAGAAATGCTACAGTGTTTGAGTTGGAAAAAACAAACAGACAGAAAAAACAAACAAAAAAGTTGGTTTTTAGCTACACGATTAGCATCAGACCAAAAATAAATCTTTAGCACTGATGAGCTCTGAGGTTGCCTATTGTGAGCATCCCTGCTTCCTGACACAGGGCGATGCTTACTATGAGCTCAGAGACGACATACAAAGTCTTACACCAGAACTGATTTCTCAAAACCATTTTAAAAGCTTTCTGAACCACCAAATACAGCGTGACTTCTCTCTAAATCTGCACAGATAATGCTCATCTCTTAGCTATTCAAAAATAAGTGATCTTCCACATGCCTGCATACTCCAAAAGGCATTTTTTTTTTTTTTGGTACATATTACACTGAAAAGGTCTAGTTTGAGCAAACATTTTTATGGGGAATATAAAATATTCAGCGTTTCCATCCCCATCCCTGACCCCTTCATTATGACGCACAACCACCCCAGGGTTTATTAGCACCGTACCAGGGTTATTAGCGCTTGAGGTTACATTAAGAGGAATGAAATCCAAATGGCACGGAGGGAAGCAAGTAGCTCAACAGGACATCCATTGCTTTGCTGTCAGAGTGAAGCATTTGCTTACTGCAACACATTTTGAAGCTCAGCTGTTTGTCTAAATGCAGTTTCTTCAGAGAGAGGAAGGGGGAGAAAAGGATATTAACTTTATCTGGACTGAGGTTCACTGCCTAGCTGTCACATTTCCAAAGTAATTCATTTTGCCCGTAGCAGCACCTCGAAGGTTTTCCATTCCCTGGAGAGATTTTCTGAATATAGCACAAAACCAGAGGCACTGGGGATTAACACTGGGATGCACAGCGAGTGCTCGTTCCACTTTCATTTCAGACAGCTGCCATCATGACTCGTACCCAAGCAGGCTGCTAACGGTTGGCATAATACCTGGTATAATGTTAATACGCTTCAAGTAAAACTCGCTGCTTCGTCTTTGCCAGCATCACACCAGATTGCGACTTCAGCAACATGTCAGACGCACGCTTGCTCTCATGCTCAGACCTGCTGCAGAGCAACTTTGAAATAAGACATCTAACTTTCTCAGGCTATTGTGTTCTCTTCTTCTCTGACTAATTCCCAGGAAGACATTTAAAGTGTCAACATGCCATTCAGGGAACACACACATTAACACGTTAGCTCAGAAATTTTATTTCCGAAGCTTCTGGAAATGCAGGCGATGTGAGGAGCACTGCTCCGTGTGCAGCCCGCAGGGCCAGACAGAGCTTGAGCAAGACCATCCTTCGCTTCCTCCTTTTTAAAGGACCAACTGCTGCCAACTACAAGGAAAAAAGGCCCCCAAATGGGCAGAGAGACCAAACACCTTCTGCCAGCCCCCAGCTGAGATAATCATTCAGGACACAGTGTGAGATCCCAGCTCACCTTGCTCCTATGGGAAAAACGAGGCAATTCAGACTACACCTCCTATTCGTACCTGTGGAACAGCCCATGAAGATGAGGAGTAAGTTTTACCAGCGAGCGCTGCTTTGATGTTTGCAACTTGGAGTCTACAGAAGCCAGGCAAAGGAACAACATAGGAATTGCTTCCTCGGCAAGCTCCCAGGATGTAAACCACTCCGAAGGAAGCAGCAAGAGAGCAGCAACTCCATTACTGGCTAGAAAAGCAGAGGTGTACATGCCATGGCATGGCCTTAAGTTCCCAACTGGTGACAGCTGTCAGTCCTGCTCCTGCAAACTGCTGACAGCTCTTTACAGCTTTGTGGTGTTGGTTAGTCAGCTCCAATAATAGCAGTCCAGCCATGGCAGCCTGGATCTGAACGTGTGGGTGCAAAATCCTGCTCCAGAGAGCATTACCAGGAGCTCAGTGGCTAGTCTAGAGCTAGTCCCAAAAAGTCTGCATTAAGCAGGGAGTGACTACGGTATAAAGAATGACTATATCCACAATGATTAGTGACTCCCGTGGGTTTAGAAGACACTTGACTGTTCTCTGCTTGGATAAATTAGAGCTCACATGATGAAAAGCCATAGCTTGCGTTCTCAATCCACGATAGGCTGCTGTATTAACCTGCAACCCCTTCCATCATTTCCACTGAAAACTTTGCTCCTCATCAGGAGGTAATAAATGACGCCTTGCTAGCTGCTACACAACGTATACAATTTCCCAAATGTGGAGGATGATGGAGACAGTCTGCTGGCATTTGGCTACGGTTCCTGTGTTATGGCTGGAGGGGAAATTTAGCAGCAAAAAAACCTTTTACATCCTCCAGGTTGCATGAGGGAGCTTAATAGACAGAGAGAACAAACACTGCCAAACATTATCCTCTGGCAGTATTTCAGAAAAAAAAAAGAATTTGTAAAAAGGACAAATCTAATTTACAAGCCATCAATAACAGTTTAGCTGCTTGTTTACGATGTGACATGGATCAGAGGATCATAGCTGGCAAAGGACCATCAAGAATTGGAGACACAGCTAAGGCCAAACTCTGTTCTCAATTACTTCACTCATAAAACCACAAACATTTCCCTGAATTTAGTGGAATTATTCTGGCTGTATGTCTGTGTAAGGGGTGTTGAATTTGGCCCTCAATAAGCCAAGGGAGTCTTCAGCATGAAAACTGAAAAGAAGGAAACAGCCCAAGGACAAAGTATGAAGACCTGGAAGAAACCACCTGGGGCTGTAGTTTAGAGTCCTGAGGAAGGAGTTGTCAAATTGGGGGCAGACCAACCAACCAGTCACCAAGGTGAGGCGGAGACATATGCAGCACCAATTCCACAGAAAGTATGCATGACCTTGATTAGTTCTGGACACAAGACCCGATGCAAAGCTTTAGCGGAGACAGGAAACACGCAAAATATATACAGAACCACAATCGGACCATTAATGTCCACGAGACATTGATCACCATATGGTCCACAGTGAAGCTGAAAATTTTGTGAAGAGAACCTACTGGGTACAATTTTCTATTCACTTATCTTGCCTTGCAGATTAATGGTATGAATT
The DNA here is from genome assembly GCA_030014935.1 of Caiman crocodilus. Lineage (NCBI taxonomy): Eukaryota > Metazoa > Chordata > Crocodylia > Alligatoridae > Caiman > Caiman crocodilus. The sequence continues at coordinate 1,535,829 of JAGPOW010001661.1, forward strand.
TCCTTAATATCTTCAACATTACCCTTAAAAGTCGTCTTACTCACCAAATGGGTAGTGTTAGAGTGATGTTAGACTCAAGGAAGAGTGCACTGCATTCAAAAGGTTGTCTAACTTTACTGCAATCATGCAGTTGGTCCAATTAAAAAAAAAAAAAAATCCTTCTCTCTTATACAAATTGGAGGAAAAAAATTAAGCAACCGTCTGAAGTCTCACTTCCCCCTTGTGAGTCCCCACAGTTTCACCCACTCAAGTAACTTGCCAACTTTTTCTTAAAACAAAGGTTCCTAGCAGGTAATTTGTACCTACACCTCAGTTCAATATGAAGAGTTGGGAAAAAACAAAGTTCAGACAGAAGGGAGGATGGAGCCCAGCCCCAAGAAATGCAAGCATGTGTCACTACTATGAACAAGAGATGCCAAAAAACACTGCATCAGTAAAAAGTTGGATTTAAAACTGGGGTGAAATAATGGGCAGCTCAGGACAGCTCCTTCAAGGCACTGCACTATGGGCTAGCACAAGGCTGGGCCCGAGGCATATCCGCGGTGCCTGGGAAGAGCATAAGCAAGCACGTTCCAGGGGAACAAATGAGAACGGCCCTGGCTCCAGCAGCCAGGAAACTCAATTCACTTGCTGCTCTCATTTTGGACCAAGACGTTCCCTTGATTCATGAAACATGAGCTTCCAAGCCTACCCAGCAGTAACCCAGCTAGAGCATCCAGCTCCCACCAAACCACTCCTGTGGTCTAGAACGGCAGTAAGGGGCTCCTAAACTCTGCTAAAGTCCCCATGGGAGCTTGTTCCACACTAACAGCTTTAAGCTTGGCACAAATTGCAACTGCCATGGCCATGATGTCTCCGAACTGAAAGTTAGGTAAATGTCCTAACCTTCTAGCTATAGAACAGGCAGTACTTTCCCCTCTTCTGCTGAAAGTTGCACTGTGTGGCAGAAAGAAGTAAGAGAAGAGGGGGGCACAGCTTGATGGTACAGGGCTCAGAGCAGTCTCCTGGTTTGGAGGGTGGTGGGAAGACCCGGGCTCTGGTTCTTGCTCAGGACCTTAGGGAAAGCACTTCTCAGCTGTTCCCAAAAGCTGCAATAAAGAATGGAATCGGAGGTGGGAGGGTGGCTTCTCCGCCTGGCATAAATACATGCGAGAGCGCCGATCTGCTAATGCTCAAGCTTTGACATTTTATTTTCATGCGAAGCACCTTAATCATTTCAAATCGTGTGTTTGACAAAAACGAGAGGAAGCTGTTGCCTGCCATATGCGTTAGCAATTTCAAGGGACTGTCAGCAATTTCCCTCTGTTTGCATCTGTTCTGCTCTGCGTCAGGACTTTGAGCTGCTTTGATTTCTTTAAACAGGTCAAAACTTTTTAAGGCTGGGCAACCAAAAAAAGGAAAAACCAAAACAAAACCTGTTTCACACTATGAAACAAAGTTAATGACCGAGTGGTTACAAAGACAGTTTAATAAGTTTTTGAGAAAGATAGCAAAATGCATATGCAATGATAAAGGAATCCTTAGTACCACTATTTAAAAAGAGAAAAAGTCCATTTAACTCCTAGCACACACGTGCATTGCTTTCCAGTTTTGTTTTTTTAAGTGCTTTGCAAATGTTAGTTTGGGGACTGTGATGAACAGTGGGATAACTAAACGGATCTCATTACAATTTTTGCCCTCCCTAAAAAGCTTGCCTTCTTGTTTCAACAACTATCCTTAGGCCCATCCGTCATAATTCTAGTTTCTGCCTAGCCATAGGTCCAGGACTGCATTGGTGCACAACTAACACCAGAAGCCCAGCTGCCTGGACTTGCCCTCCTACATGTCACTGTTTCAGTATAAGCCTCTTCTCCCTAAGCGAGATGAAGACTTCCAAGGAAAACTCACAACCCAGCAGCAGGGTTCACCTTGAGCACGGTACAGCGCAGCCCGGAGCTGCTGACTGACAGCTCAGCTTGATCACAAGCTTGCGTCAAACTGAAGGAGCCTGGCAGCAGCAGGGGTGAACAACTGTTTTTCAGCAGGCTCAGAAAATGGATTTCATGGTTTTCTCATTTACCAAAGCGCAGTGAAAGATGACTTACAGAATCACCCAAAAGGACCAGCATTAAAATAAATAAATACTCATAAAAAAAACCCTGATTGCTTCATTTACAGTGGTCTTTAGCTAAAGGTCAAGGGCAGTTGTTAGGAAACCCTGGGAAATGGACATTGTCTCCACATTTGGGATCTGCACGTGAGAAGCGGTGAGAATGAAGACTGCCTGGAGGCTGCAGTTAAAGCGAGATGAAATTCCTTCTCGCATGCAACTGACTTCCGTCCCCACATTTTCACATCAGGTCTTTCAAACCATTTAGCATTTCTGTAGCTTTCACTCTTTAAAGGATGCTGCAGCTCTTCAAAAGGAGACTGCACACACACCTTGCTAGGGTTAGCTGATCACAGCAGTCTTTCCTGCCCAGAGCAAGGGGGCTGGACCCGATGATCTCATGAGGTCCCTTCCAGCCCTAAACTTCTGTGAATTTGCAACACTGGCAGAGGAAACCCTTCAGCCCTTATCAACAGGAGTCCCACATCACCCCCCACCTCCAAATAAGCTGCATACGCCATAAGCACCAAACTAATCACACATGCAGAAAATGGGATAAAGTGATGGGAGCCACTTCCAACCTTCCCATCTAGGTCATCCAGATCCATCTACTGCATTGGGGAATCTCTTTTCTTTCCCTTTGCTGCTGGGCACTGCCACCGATGGGTGGTACAGCCCTCCGAAGGCTGGGGCTAATACATCCACACATAAAAAAAGCTGCAGTTCTGGGTCTCCCACTAGCAGAGCCGAGTTTCAAATTCTCTCTCTGCAAAAGCTACAAATATTTTAGGAACCGTTGTTCTGGTCCAAATGCAAATTTCTTTTCTAATTTCAGGAGCCTCTCCCAGGCAGCATCGCCAATAAGGGTAATGATGCTGGCACTGGAACAAGATTCATCATTTGCAGAACAAGCCAGCACAAACTTCTCTGTCTGAAGTCAGATAGCAAGTTAAAGCAGCTGCTTCTATGTGCAAGCCCATAGAGATGATGTAATGGAGGTGGTGAACACTGCTTCCGTTTATTTGCAATAAATTGCTTGGGGAAGAGATGATTAATAGGTTTATTTATGGATTTTGGTCAAAGGAGTTATGTAACTGTCACAGCTCAACTTGTTTGTCTTAAGTAATGTAATGCCAAAACAGCAACACGTCTCACAAACCTCCAACTCAATTGGCTAATTGTACTGGGTTACCTATAAAACAATGTTGGAAAGGTAAGTCAGAAAAAGATCTGATTTATGCCTTCTTTGTTGTTTTTAGTTTCTTTGTGATATACAGGGAAGATCTGAAGAACCAACTTTTATACCCTGGAAACCTCCTAGACTAGTGGAAAACTTTTAGTGAGCAAGCATAGGGAAAAGACACTTCTCCCTAATATTTTTTAATTTCTGTAAGCTGCATGTTTTATTAAGATCTAATTGAGCTCAAATGACTGATTAACTCTGCATCTTAAACACAGCTGTCTTTCTGTCCATAAACACCTCTGCGCCCTTCATATACAAAGTTCAAGCTCACACGAAGCTCGCGCTGACCCTCCAAGATATGCTTCCAACAAATGCAGGGAAGGCAAGACATGGCACTCCAGCCTAGTTATAATGAATGCAAAAGCAAGGAAAAACAGCTCCAAACTGTCAGGGATATTTTAGCATATCATAAAGAAACAGAAGGGCACAAGCTTTTAGAAGATTTTTTTAAGGTCAAATTTGTTTAGTAAAGCTCCCCGGCTGGTCTTCTTTCTAAAGCAGCAGAGTCTTTCTCCCTCCCACAGTGACGCCGTCATTTCCTATCTCCTTCCGCAGAATCAAGTAGGGAGCGGAGAAAAGTCACAACAACAAAAAAATAGAAAAAAAATATTAGGTCACCACAGAGATAAAGGAAACATTGCTACTACAAACTGCTGAATAATGTTTCAGGCAGCAATATCAGCTGGACAAACACTCCTGGCTGCTGAGAGCATCTCAGCTAGTGGCTTGGGAAGAGAGAGATGGTCTCAATGATAAGTTTAGGGATGGGTCGCTCTGTTCTAACAGAGCATGACATCACGAGGCTCCGTTTCTTTTCTGCATGCCCAACCTAAGATGCACATGCTAACTCAGAGGAGCAGAAGACCCACAGCTTTGAGCGGAAAAGAAAATCCAGCCAAAAAAAAATGCTTTAGGTTTGTGCTAAACGAGTTCTCCCAGCCCTTTTGTAAGAGCCTTGCATGGCGAGTTGAACTATGAGGGGCTCTCATCTCGGCACACAGGAAGAAGAGATGCTTCCCCTTGTAACACCTTATTAACTGCTGGTCTGGTATATATTAGCACTGTTGTTTTAGACGCGTGCAAATGGACCCGGAGACAAAATGACTTGCATGTGACTACCCCGTCCGCCCTGGCAGAGCGAGGATTAGAACTCGGGAGTTCTGGGTCCTCCAGTCACATGCTCTGTCCACAAGACTGCAAACTTCCCCATTCAGCTGACTGCCTGTGCTGTCTATTTTCTTACATAAAAGGCTCCATCTATAACGGCATTGTGCGTCCAGTGACCAGATGTCATAACAAGTTCAACCACACAAGGCCTGCTCGGTGCCGGCGAGTTGCATGTTCTTCAAGATTCAATACTGCATCGACACTTTAGCGTTACTGCTGGCCACAGACCTCTTCAGGAAGACCGACCAAATTCCTGACCAGGCGTGGGCAAATGTGGACAGCTGTTCTGTGCTGCCCTGTGTGCAATCCCCAGTTCCAAGTGGGTGCAGAATTCTTCTTTGCCCCATTCTTATCTGAGCAATGAAACAGCATGGGCTGAAATGATTCATTACAGCACTATCTTCCTACTATGTGTATTTACTCAGTTTATGGCCTTAATGTAATACAAATTACAGTGCCATATAGTCACCCTGCTATCATGCTTTCCATAGAAAATTAGTTTTCTTTTATAAATATTATATATACACGTATGCATATATATATATACACACACACACACACAAACATATATGCTTCTTAATAATGCCTTGGAGATTCTTTCATTATACAGTATCCAGCACACCTGTGCAGTTTACAGTCTCAATGAGCGTTTCATGGCCATCGATATGCTGTGAATGCTATACTTCCTTCTGTCCATTGCAATTGCACCACTTCTGCTGGGAGAGAGATGCATCCCACTCAGTACAAACCACCCCTGATTTTAAAGGGGTTTCAATTAAAATAAATCAAGAAACATCAAAATCAAGCTGAAACTTGATCCAAATTTTCTGCCCTAAATACTGAAAGAAGTGTTGTCTGCTTGGAACTAAGTATGTATAAAATGGCAGGGGGGGGGGGGAAAGGGAAATAGGATTTTTTCCTACTTCCATAATTAATATAAAATGGGAATTTAATGTCTTTGGGATTTCTATACATGGGAGATGTACATGTATATAATATTCCCATTTAAACTTTGACTTTGGTCAAGAGATCAAGTCATCCAGGCAGTTTCTCAGATTATTGGCAGTGCAAAGTATCCACACCCCCTACAAACCTCAGCATCCAGTTTTACTGCAAAAGAATCTAGCTAGATCTATTCAGAACAAGTGGGGATGTTAAGGAGTACATTAATTAGGTGGATCCATGAGGCAGAAAGTGGACTATTAAATTCATTTCTAAACGATGAGATCTGTACACGTGGACATTAGAAAACAGAAGAGCGATGCGCCAGGGCCACAGGCACCAAACGACCTCGTGCTATCTAGTGGCCTGAGCTAAGCAGCAGCTGGGAACTCAGATGTGCAAGGACGGGGCAGGGACGTTTTGGCTCTGTTAAGCTGTCTAGAGAAACAATTACAAGGATTTCAGTGAGCTGGAACGAAAGTCTTTTGTGCGCTGCTGCCGCCTCGCTAGTCGGTACCGTGGGCAGTAGGAGCCAGCAGCAGTCTCCCAGGAAGAGGCAGGCTACTGGACTTCAGCTGGATTATGCAACCTCCTTGCTTCTCAAAAAAATATTCAAATTAAACACTTGGGATCAGTCTCTAGAATCTATAGATTCAGAATAGCCATTAGGTGCCTCCAATCTTCCTCCCCAAGCCTTAATGCATTTGTGAGGCGAACACAGCCGAGAACAAGAACAAACAGAAACCTGGAGGTTATGCAATCTCCCGATACTTGTGCGCCGAGTATCATCTCTATCATAACGACAAATCACGTGATACTGAGGCGCAAAGAGATTTCCAAAACACAAACGTATAAACATTCAACACGGTTTCTTAACCCTTTAATAAGAATTGCAAGCTCATTTTTGTTAATGATTTAGGTTGGATATTAGGAACAACTCTCTCACTAGGAGGCTGGTGAAACACTGCAATGAGTTAGCTGGAGAGGTGGGGACTCTCCATCCTTGGAGGCTTTTAAGACCTGGCTTGACAAAGCCTTGGCTGGAATGATCTAGGTGGGGCTGGTCCTGAGCAGGGGGTTGGACTAGATGTGACCTCTTGAGGTCCCTTCCAAGCCTCATTTTCTGTGGTATAACAGGGACATCTGAAATTCTCCAAATGGCACCATTTGATTTTACAGCTCTGGCCTACCAGGGTTTTCTTAAAGATTCCAGGCTAAAGTTACAGCTAGGTTTGCCCTTACACTCCCAGGAGGGCCCACTGATGCTTGCACAAAAGAAACCAGTTTAACCATTTGTACCGAGAGACTTCGCCTTCCTCCAACAAGCACCAAGTACCACAGAGTATCAACATGAGTAAGAGTCAATGCCTGCAGAGGTGATGCTTGTGCGTCAGCCAGCGTTGAAATAGGATTGATTAGGATTTGAGCAATGCCAGCTCCTGGGTTATGGTGATCATTCTAAGAGAGCTAAAACTTACCCAGTAGGGCTGTGCGAAATTTCGCCGGCTGTTTTGTTTTGACGCTGTTTCGACTTGCTTCGAGCTCGAAACAGCAAAATTGAAATGAAACGAAGGACTCTGAAACAGCCTCGAAACGAACCGAGGGCAGTCGAAACGTTTTGAAACATTTCAAGTTTCGAAGCTAAAGCTGGGCTTGCCTGCAGGGAAACAGGAAATAAGGAGAAGGAGGGGGAAGGACTGCTCTCATATTGACTGTGACTGTTTGGCTGCCGGAGATGCTGTTGGTGCTACTGTGCTGCTTATTAAGGTATTACCTGCTGTCATTGAAAGTGGTGGACTGGGATGAGGCTGTAAGGGAGGAGGAGACCTCCTTGGGGCACACTACCATGTCGTGTAGAGGCCCCAGCACCACTGAGGATGCGCACACGCACATTCCCCCTCCCCCCACCCCCAAGTTTTGCTTGTCAGCAGCCTGAGGTGCAGTTTCCCAGAAACCCCTGTGCCTATCTCCTTGAAACTTGGCAGGCTTCGTGCCCTCAGATGGGTTTGCTGTTTTCATCCAAATCTGCCAAAAAATGACAGTTATAGGCAGTTTCATGCTTCCCCACTGTAGCCTATGGGCAAAATATCGAAACAGCGTCGAAACAGCAAAACAGTTTCGATGGAACAAAACAGGCTTTTGAAATGAAATGAAACTCGAAATGAAACTCTGTCCCACTGAAACAGTGAAACAGAAGCTGAAACAAAACAGTGCTATTTTGCACAGCCCTATTACCCAGGTCACCTTCCTGCAACATCCGGACTCTGCTGTAAGGAGATTTAGGGAGACTGCCTGCAACATCATAATACAAGCCATGGCTTTTCTTCAGGACTAGCTGATGAGTTGATTATATTAGGGCTATTACAAGATACAGGGTGAAAGAAAGAACAGTTGCATACCAATGGTAATTGGTTTTTCGAGATGCTGTACTCAGCCGCCACTACAGCAAAACCCACGCTGTGTGTAACGTGCACCAGCTTTGAACCTTACATAAGGATCGCATGCTTCATGGTCCCTTGCAATCCTGGAGAAGGGGATAAGGAAGTGGAGTGCCTTGATGCCTCAAAGCTGCTGAGGACTCAACAAAAGCAATGGCAGAGTGGACTGTAGGATTCACAATGACTACATCCATTGCTTCAAAGGAAGCGCAGTTACTGTATATATGAGGGGCTTTCCCAGGACTTTCCAAATTCACATTCTTTTTTGGCTGAGGGGATGGCCACAAGAGACTGTTCTGACAGTGAGATGAGCTGATTGAGTGTTTTGGCAGAGGATGGAGCAAGAAAGTTCTCTATCAGCTTTAGAAAGAGGTCCTATGCTGCTGGTTCTCCGACTGGTGGGAAGCACATATTAGAAAGGCTATCAGTGGAGGATCAGATACAACACTTGTGGATTGCTTAAGCAGAGATTATCAGGCTGAGGGTAAGAGAGAACAGAAGACAGCATTTGCTAGGGATGTAGCCTTTCACAAGGCAGAACAGACATCTCCTGCGCCACCTGACTAAAAGCATAAGACAATTTCACAACAGACAGGATTCAAACCCTGTAGGTTCTGAGTCCACCACAACGATAGCTGGTGAGAAATGCCTCACTCAGCCCTACAAGGGGCCCCTCTCTGGTGGGAGGGGTTCCCTGTTTTTGGAACATCTATAATCATAAGAATTAATGGATGGAGAAGCAAGACTTCCTCCAAGAATCATCAGAGAGGCGTTGGAAGCCTACGAAGGTATAGCAGGTGAACACCTGCTGGGTTCCCTCTTATTATCAGGGACAGTAGGGGAAAGCGCAGCTGCTCTGCTCTTTGCATCTCCAGAAAGGAATGCAATGAGGCAGGCACATGACATCTTGTAGCCTGATGGATGCTAATGCTCTAAAGAGATGCCAAGCTGACACGTGTGAAGCATACCTGCACCTCAGTGGGATCCACCCTGACACATGCTTGCAGTGCTGCTGATGCCCATGGCGCAAAGCAAAACCAGAGTGTCAAGTACCTAAAATTAACTGAATAGGCATGACTGACTCAACTTGGCCAGTTCTAGGAAGATAATTCTGTCCCATCCAGGCAATTCTCAATCTGTATTTGATTTTCTACACTACTTTCACAGCAGGGACAATAGCTTCCTTGAATCTGGGAAAGTACTTAAACACATGATGCACTCCAGTACAATCCAGGTAATAATCGACATCTTCAGCGGACAATTAATTACACGTATGTCAGAATTCTTCTATTAAACTGTTCTTCCAAAACCAATGCCAGCTCCTCGGTTCTACAAAGCTGTCAAGAACATGCATGCACTACTCTTAGCATACAACATCTCTAGAACGTGTTCCTAGCATTGTTTTCAAATGTCAGTCAGACCTAGGAAAGGGTACCAAGTTCTCCAGCCTGACCTGAATTGTTGTTTCTGCATCACACGCAATAGTTCAGAAATTGCAAAGCTCTTTTTAACCCACCAGGGACACATGCTAAGTACAACACCCTTAAGAGAAAGCTTATCCTAGATTCCTTGATTGTAAGACTTGAACAAAGAAGAGGAAAGCTGATATTTCATATTTCTTGATAAAACTCATTTGAGACTGATTTTTTTAGATAAGCCTATTATACAAAGACTATAGCTTTATACGTCATAAGGAGAGACAGACCCTGCCCCAAACAGCCAGCAGCCTTCAGTTATTAAATACAGCTTAAGAAGGAATTGCTCTGCCCCAGGGAATTCAGTGCAAGAGAGCAAGTGGAGAAGAGGGTATAAGGCTGAAGAATGCTGCCCAATAGGAAGAATGGATTCTGGAAGAATAAGGTTGAAGCCATCTGACAATTTATCACTGAAAGCCTATTGGAAGCTCTTCTTTTTCCTATAGGTAGGGGCCACTAATACAGTCAGGCAAGTATAACACCGAGAAGCTATTTTTCTTGGATCAATATAGTGCCATTTTTGTGATATGGAGACTTAGAGAAGTCAACTTCTATCCTTTGCCTGTCCTAATATAGATATTACAGCAATAGGCAGCAGCAGAAAACAGTCAGAAATAGCTCGGCTATCTCTTGGCTGTTATTTCAAACTTACACCTTGGACATTTCTGTCCATCATCCAACCAGATTTGGACAGGTGCTTGGTTCGGGGGTTTCTGAAAGGGCCTTCTACTGGATGGTTTGCTAATTCAACAGAAACTGGAAGCCACCTTAGATCAGAGTAGAACAATAGCTGCAATAAACAGGCCTTTCACTTGGAAGTGAGGCAGTTTCCTGTGCTTGTTTCAGCAACACATTACTTACTTAGACGACTAAAACATGTGGAAGTGTTTTGAAAAGGGCAGCATTTATTTCAAAGGTTGTGATCTAACAGAAACCATGTCCAAAGTAGCCAGTGATTAATGCGTTTCACGGAAATCGCTGCCCTGGACATTTCTGCAGAATTCTTCTTGTGCATGCATATGAATAAGCAGGTTGACACCAGCAATATAGTAAACATATTGATGTGCAGGCCTTGTAAAGTTAATGTGGAATGGAAATGACTATATTCACATTCAGGGGCAGTCTATTGTTTCTAATACAAAGAATATCCATTTACAAATGCCTAAGGACATGGCATTCAGTTTTATGGGATGATGGTCAAGATCCATTCCTATGCAAGACAGGGCTCTGAGAAGGCGGCTTCAAATTAGCCTTTTGGGGGGAAGCAGCACAGAAGTCAATCAATCAATCAATCAAACAAAATGTATGTAGCATACAAAAGGGTGGATAATTAGGTGCTCACATCCTAGGAGAGACTGGAAGAGGACTGAAGAGATGCCGGCTATTTATGCTAATTTGTTAGGAGAACAATCTCCAGTCCAGACCTTCCCTTTATTCGTGGACTTCCTTGCAGAGCTAAGAATCCACTGTGAGATTACCATTTCAAGTCAAGATGTATGGAAAGGTCCTTTGTGTAGTTAGGTAAGTAGTTATATTTTTTAGTATATAGTATCAACACACAGTTCCTTTACTGTTTGCTCACCTGCTCCAAACTCTGCAGTGTTCTAGGCAACTCCATGCCTTACTCTGGGAGCGCTGGAACTGGTTACCAAGAAATCCTGTAGACTCTCCATCCTTGGAGGTTTTTAAGACTCGGCTAGACAAAGCCTTGGCTGGGATGATGTAGTTGGGGCTGGTCCTGCCTTGAGCAGGGGTTGGACTAGATGTGACCTCCTGAGCTCCCTTCCAGCTCTCACTTTCTACTACTCTATGATGCTCCGTTTTCCCAACCAGCATACACTTACGTATCACTCAGGCACCTGAAGTCTCCCCAATCAGCACATGATTTCTTCTCAGTGTCCTCCAGGCTTTCTTGATTTCAGCAAAGTTTAATTTGAGGACAATGCAAATTTACCTGGGCTTCCCTGGTGAGTAGCACAATTTCTGGAGTAGAATTCAGGTCACTCCAATTTAGTCGTGCATGAATTACCACATTTTTTCTAATAATCTAAAACAGAAGGGCTCAACAAAAAATAAAATAAAGGTCACTAGGTTAGTGATGTCACTGCTCTGCCTTCATTTGCATATTTGTAAAGCACTATATAAGAACAGCTGCCATTCTTGGTTTAATTTAGGTGGTGATTGAGTTTTTACTTTGGCTCCTAGTTTTACTGGTTCCTGTCAGGTATTATTTTATAAATATTTATCAGCTTCTGTTCAACTCTGGTGGCAGGCCAGCCAATAAATACACAGCTACCTGGTTGTTTCACGCGGAGTTTTCCGAGTCAGAGACTCATGTCAGAGAAACACAAATAATAGCTGCTTTTCTGTGTGTGTACTGGCAAAAGGTATTGGATCAAGAGTCCTTGGAGACACAAGAATAATCTGTTTTTCCATAGAATAGATAAAGCTATTACAGAGCATGCCATTGTGCTTTAAGCCTCAAGGGACCTTTTCTAGGAGCAAGAGGTGAATGTAAAGGTCAGGCACAGGGCTGATACCAATAGCTCATTTTATATTTCCATGTGCATTTTTATTCTTCTACAAAAAGGGAATTGGGGGCAGGAGAGAGATGGGTAGGAAGGTAAGCTGTTCGTAATACCTATGTGCCCCTCGGCTACGATTTCCAAAAGGAAACTACCAAAATTTAAAGTGCCTAAATCCCAGTGTGCCTGCTGCACTTCTTTTGAACACCCCAGCCCTCAGGTATTCGTACAGAGGCATTTTCCTCGGTCATGTCTGACGATAGTAAAAATGCAGCATTCTGTTAAAAGGACAGCAAGGCTATCAGCACAAGGAACAGGTTGGCAGGGGGCTGGGGTTTGGATGCCCTCGGTTTGTTGCTGGTTTAAAATAAATTAGATCAGCAGCACAGTAGTTGTTAGAAAAAAAGAAAAGCAGCAGCCCCCAAGACAATCCAGCTGCAGACCATGTGCAGAAGTTCGAGGACAAAGATGGAAATCTGTTCTCCTAAACTTCAGCCAAAAGCAGCATGCTCCTGCCAATAGTGATTCTCACTCTGGAATTTATATGCCCAGTCAACCATAAATCAGCTGCAATATCCTATGGTATTTGGTCACATTTTCAGCCCTTCAACTGCGCAATGAACTCTTCTGGTACTGGGGGAATGCGTAAGATTATTAACCACAATGAGCAAGACTGGATGAGCTACATTAGCAGTAGTACAAACCACCACTTAACTGTGACCTCAAAGACTCACTCTTTTTCCCCCTGTTCAATGGGTAGCTTACTTTTAGGTTGAATAATTAGCCTTCGCTTGAAAAGTCTGGACACTGGAAAAACACAAGCACAGCAACTGGTTGCTAATGAACACTGGTAGTGAATTAGTCTCTCCAAGACAGCTTCAGTTGAATGAGCACTGAAAATGATCTGCATCTCAGTTGCTAAAAAGATTTCAGACGTGGAACTGGTGGAGGGTCAGGAGGAGGCAGCTATAAAAGTACCTCAAATATGCAGCAGAAGTGGCTGGTGAAAATAAACTTTGCAGGTCTGTAAAACATTAAGTGCAAGTGCAGCCCTTTCCCTACATGTAAATCACTTTTCCCCCGCCCCCTTTAAAGACTCTCTAAGACCTGTTTATCTTTTACCGGCTTGTAAAATGGAATAACACTTGAAGCAACGAGATTTACTCTGAAAGGACTTTTTGGAGCAGTGACGTGAACTGGTAAAGGCTGAATTCACAACTGCTCCTAAGCACAGGCTTTCTGTGCATCTGACGGGAGGGAAAGAGAAGCCACCTTGGATGAAAGCGAAGATAATCTTCTCCCCAGGTTAGCATTTAGCAATGCTGTTTTAGCAGAGCTGCAAAGACGGACCGGCAGGGCGATGCAGCCAACGGATATTCATGGCAAAGTTGCAATACTGACAAAGAACAAGCGAGAGAATGTTTGCTAATTGCCAGCTGCTGACAAACACTTTGCAGACTTGGCTTTATATTTCCTCATTCCAAAGGATGACTTAAAAAGGCTCTTGTAGGAAATCGCTCCGGTTTGCAAAACAAAAGTCATCTGAAGTTACTTCGTTATTAATCCTGCAGTGCAGAGATTCAAGGGAATCTCTCCTTGTCCACAAGACTCGACTGTGCCCTGCTTAGGTGCGGCCGCAAAATGGCAAAGAGCAGCACGGTGGTTACAAGGCGATGCCAAAACAGACACATTAAGCTAAAGAAAAACGGGGCTCCAACAGGATTGCTGTTTGGTTTGGCCAAACGGCCACATGGACACGGGAAACGCTAGAAACCTGCAAGAGGCTACGGATCTCCCACTTCAAGGGGGCTTTTCACTATAAACTAATCCAAGGGCATGAAAACCACCAGGATTCATTTCACGTGCCATTAGGTTCGAAGCAGGGAACTTACCAACTTACCCTTGGTGAAAGGAGGAGAAACTTTCACCTGCAAAGTCTGATGTGATTTTTCCTGATATTTTTGTATAAACAGTAGTCATGGTTTTTCCTCCTTGCTCTTACATAAGAGCCCAGCTGGACACATGACACCCTGGCACTGACATAAGCAGTCCAATGATAAGGATTTAAAGGTGAAAAGAGAATACAGCCAGGACAACACGAACGGGGGATGGAAATTTCTGAGTTCACTCTCAGTCAAACCCAAAAACCGAGATCATAAAAACCTCATTCAGCCTCCACCTCCTCTCCTCTCCAATCACCAGGGTTTTCAACATCACAGTCGCTGAACTTTATTCTAATTGCCACCGGCTGAATTCTTTCCCGGCTGGTGATGTCAACTGACAACAGTTCTGCTTCGATGGAGCTGCTCCCACCGTCCCCAGCTGTGTTATTGTGACCAAAAACTAACGTAAAGCTAGAAATACCTAGGTGTTGAACGTTAAAAAAAACCGAACAAACCAACAACTCGAAGCAAGAACACCAGTGACAAGGATGCTTAGTCTTTCAGCTGCAGCAACTCAGCTGACAAGTGGTAACTAGGCCTGAGTCGTTCTAGAACTGAATCTTTCCTTTGATCCATTTCTATTCTGCTCCTCCATTACCTTCAACACCATTATAATCTGCGTTTCCTTTGTTCTCTCAATAATTACTTGTACTGTGGCAGCACCTGCCAGACCCAGGCCTCCATCAGGAACCCATTATGTAAGGCACCATGCAAACTTAATACCAAAAGCGGTTTTGTTGGAAGTGTTGCCATTAGTCAATAATTAACCAACTCCCATAACACAACTGATTGATCTAATAGTTTTCTGCATCTATCTGGCAGCCTGCAAAACTAACAGCAGGGACCTCTCCTCTCTCTCAAATTTCAGCCTGTTTCTACAACCAGTTGCTTCCCTTTCCTGCCAAAACAAAAAGAAAAATAGTAACAAGAAAACAGATTTCCAGCCTGCAGTGGAAAATCTTATTCCCATGCAGGTGGCCTCAATAAATTCCTGGGTCACATTCATTACCCCCCAAAATCAACCAAAGTATCAAAACTGTATAAACAATATTAAACCTTTAATAACATACAGAAAGGCATGTTTAAATGACTCTCTACCAGGGGTGTCAAAGATAGCCTGAGGGCTGGATCCGGCCTGCAGAGCCCTATCATTCAGCCCCCAGGGCTGCCCACGGGTCTCCCAGCTGACCCATGTGCCACACGTGGTGCTCAGTCCAGTCAGTCTATGGGTCTACTCTGGCCCCGCGCCATTCATCCGACCCAGAGACTGGCCCACGGGGCCAAATGAGGTTGACATCCCTGCTCTTTACAGGAAGGAGAAAACCCCCAGGTTTGACCATGCACAAGTTACATTACATCAAATCAGACCATTTAGTGTCTTAAAGGAGCTGTAAGTGGGGCAGTGTCTGGGAGACCAAAAAAGGCTTCGTTTCACCATAATAAAACTACAGGGCTCGTCTCTGCTAAGTCTCAACTTTGTAGGAAACAAGACAGACATTCAAACCCAGACAGAAGAAATATCAGAATGTAGCCCTCCCCATCCCAATCCCCTTCTGCAAACTTACGTAGCCTTGGCCACATCAAGGAAACAGAAGAGATTCACTTGCTCTCTTGTTCACTTTTTTCCTGTGCCCCCCCGTCTCTCCTGATCAGCTACATCTATAAAAGCAACAGTCAAAGGGGGTCAAGCAGCTGCAATGGAGGAGAGAGTGGCAGATTCAAGTATCTGATGCATGAAGGGCAAATACGAAGCAGAAGAATCTAATTTAATTTGCCCAACTAGAATAATTGGAAAACGGTTCCTAGAGAAATCTCGGGGGCGATGAGTAAAAATTGTTTGCGATTCCAATTTTCAATCTATGAGGCAGCTGCCAATGTCGCAGCTGCTTCCGCAAATTATTGGGGCAACAGAAAGATGCAAGACAACCTGCATTTCGAGTGTTTCGGTAGCCCTTAGGATCTCCCACGGGCTTCAACAGACAGATCTAAAACAGGTCCGAAAGGGCCTCAGGGGCCATTAAGTCCAGCCCCTGCATTCGCAGGCAACCGTTTAGCCAAGGAATCCCCAAAAATCACCACTTCCCATGCAACCACATGGCACCAAACCAGGAACACCCACGACACCACACAACATCCCAGAGGTAAAAGGTGAACGAAGAGGGTACTGCCAACGCCCTGCCAGTGTAAAGATAACTCGTTAAAAGATGCCCGGAGAACCTAGGAAAAGAACCACCCACTACAAAGCAAAGCAAAAAACCCCCCTCCCTTACATCCTGCCAGCCTGACCTATGAGAAAAATTCCTTCTCAACTCCAAATTCAGCACTGTCCGATTATCTAGTTCCTTATACCAAAGTTTGCTACCACGTTAATGTGTTCTAGGAGGCAAGAACAGAAACAATATCACACACCAGTAATCCAATAAAGTGCGGTCTCTTTGAGGATATATAAGGAGACTAATGATAGCATTACCTAAGTGGTCTTAAGACTAATGAGTGCAGCACTATTAAGCAAAAAGTCTATAAATCCTAGGACAGGCCAGGTGAGAAGCTCCCAAGTCATCCTAAAAACCAATTAAGCTCCAAACATCATCACCTCAAATATTCCTAATGGCAAACTCAACGTTTACAGATCCCCAAGAAGAAGAGTAACTCAAGCAATCCAATAAATCAAACCGCATGATGCCGCACAAGTGACAAGTCCAAAAGGAGAAATCAGGCAGCATTATTAGTGGGGCAGCTTCAAAGGGGGAGCGGGCCTCACACATCCTTTCTTAAGCCCTGAAGACATCGTTTTAGAATAAAATGAAGAACTGGCTAGACAGCAGGCTCCAAGCAGCTTGAGCTTCTTATAAAAGTATACTAATTAGTCAGTCACCTGGGATATCTCTATAACAAAGAATTTAGGTCAATTCCTGTACTCCCCCTGCCCGCTATATGAAACAGAAAACTGGTTCCACTTACTGTGTTGCAAGACAGAAAGAATATGCACAAGCCATCACCCTAATAGAAGAGATCTTCCTCCCTTTCTGTAATTAGAGGCACTTATAAGGAATGGCCTGGAACAAAATGATCTTGGGACTCAAACATCATAAACACTAGGTAAGAACAGTCATGCAAGGGGCAGAAACAAACAGGGCTCTTTGCCTGATTTGCATCTGTAAGGAGAGGATCTTTGTATCATCCTTCAATAACCTATAACCAAGAATGGTCCTTTTATTAGACACTTCCTATTTCCCACCTATATGCACATTGAGAAAAATGTAAAGAAAATGTATTCAATTAAATTAAGAAAATAATTTTTTACATTAAGAAAATAAATGGTATAAAAAGAGACCGACAAGAAATATCAAAGCGCAGTTCTTGTTACCTACAGACCTGTCTTCTGGGTTTGCTAAGTGCCAGGAAAACACACACAGCTCTTACTGTAATTTCTGCAAGGCCCAGGGTGTCAAGTAATGTCTGCCCCCCTGCCCGTGATTCAGCGAGCTTCCTCTCTGGGTGGATAATGTGTGGGAAGGTAACAAGAATAATAATTGTAGAAAATTGCCAGTAGTGAATACAGTACGGCTGACTAGAGTGTCTGGGCTCACTGAAATAAACAGCAGTTAGGGCTTCATTCAACCCATATTGTAAAGTCTCCCACTGCTTTCAGCAGAGCTGAATCAGGCCCTTCCACAGACGCTGCGAATTACCTGTTCTGAGCAAGTCCCATTTATTTATATGACTACTGCAGCTGCCAAGAGCCCCACCAAACAACCAGTTCTTTTATGGATTAATCAAATAAAAGAATTTTTATTCAGAAATCGCTTCACGGAATTACAGAGTGCTGGTAACTGGTTTGCACGGCAGGAGCAATTGCTCCTCAGCTGCACGAGAGCTCCACGCCTGCGCTTTGTAAGACGTGTACCAGACTTGGGGGTAGTGGGGTCAGAGCCCAGCCTTTACTGCCTGCTTCCAGAAGGTCATACATTCATGGCACAAAGTATACACTTCTTCTAGAGCAGCAGTGCCAAAGACAGAGCGGTATAATCAGCCCCCAGTGCAGCCTGTGGGTCTCACTGGCTCGCAGGAATATGAGAGAGGTCCGCACACAGCGCATGCATGCGGCTTCAGGGCTGTGTAGTGCAACTCTGGAGAGGCTGGAGCCTACTCTGGCTGCTTGACGACATACCCTAGAACGCGTGGCCGGTCTGCGAGTCTGGTCCAGCCCCATGCTACTCAACCCGAGCTCTAGAGGACAGGTCTGAGATCAGACAACCCAAGAGTAAGCAGACCTGTGATGGTGAACAGAGTATGTAAACGAGGACAACACCCTTTGTAACAAGGAAATGGTTATATGATAGCCCCTCTGGGGATATGTCAGAGAGAACTAAGGAACTAACTAGTTCCTGATCAGAGGAATGCACTCCTGCCAAAACACCTTGCCACGTGCATGGCAACTCAGAGACAGCAGCTTTCAGCCATTCTCCGGGTAGCATACCTGCAGTACAGTGTATTTTAACACAGAAATGTTAGTTATAAAAGCAATGCACTTAAAGATCTAATTAATGACTTAGACGAGGGGGAAACATACCATATTAATGACTTCTGCATCTTTCCCCCCCAACCTGGATATTAAACATTTTGTTTGCAGAAAAGGCACGTTTAGAATTAACTTGGGAAAATGGTTCATTCTGATACTACTGGAGCAAATTACATCCCTGTCTTTTTGACATAAGAAGGGAGTATGACTATGACAGCCTGGTTGCCGAAGGCTGAGGTCTCAACTTAAAAAGTACACACAGACAGTATTACTTGGGGTGTGTACATACCGTGTAGTCACAGAGGACAAAGTGACCCAGAGATAACTAGCTGCCAATGTTGCAGGAGCGTCCCTTGAGTCTGTTGCGCCTTCAAGCTCTTACAACCCATATTGGGAGTAGATCTTAGAGACTGCCATGTGACTACTATCCTAGGCACCCATAACCTAACGCCCACCTTTAGCTCTCTCTGTAGTGCTCACCACCACAGTAATACGTGCTATGACTGTATAGGTCCAGACGAGAATCATTTGTGCCAACTTGAGTTTGTGCAGAACTTCCTTCCTCAGCTGTCAGCCCAAAGGCTGAACACCTACTCTATTTTTTTTTTTTTTAAAGCTCTGGAGAAACTCAAGTGACAGTGCAAGAATCTTGTCGGTTCCTCAACTAAACCTGGTGCCTGCAAATCCCAAGATTCAGCAAGGCCCCTCTTACCCGATCCCTTTCTGCTTAAGCTTCTACATCTACTTTGTGCTGTTTGAAGCAACAATGTAAGATGTGGTACGACAGAATCAGGCCTCCCACACATCCATGATGAATATTACTTGCACTAACAGGCTCTTCAAATAGGATTAAGACAGTGGTAAGCACTGGTGGCAGCTGAAGGCCAACTGGCACAGTATTTATCAGAGATTCATAGAAAATGAGGGTGGGAAGGGAGCTCAGGAAGTCACATCTAGTCCAACTCCCTGCTCAAAGTGGGACCAGCCCCAACTACAACATCCCAGGCAAGACTCTGTCAAGCCAGGTCTTAATTAAAAACCTCCAAGGATGGAGACTCCACCACCTCTCTAGGTAACCTGTTCCAGTGCTTTACTACCCTCCTAGTGAGAAAGTTTTTCCTAATGCCCAACAACCCTCCATTGCTGCAATTTCTTCTTGCTCAGTACTTCCCAGCCTCAAAGCATGACATGCTCTGCTAGGGCCAACTTAGACATAAATGTCTGCTGGTGGTGAAATACTGCATGGTCACCTGAAAATGCACAGAGCGCGATTCATCTGTGCAGAGTGGGAACTTTAACCTCACAACTGTTACCAGCAAGGAAGGGATGTTATTAAACCAAACCCTTTCTTGATAAAAGAAGAAAAAAACTTGGGAATAATCTAAGATGCTACTGCACAGCACTAACAGAAGACTAACAAAATGCTTAATTAATGTCAGGAGCCACTGACAGGTAGTAGTGACTTCT
Source organism: Caiman crocodilus (assembly GCA_030014935.1). Classification (NCBI taxonomy): domain Eukaryota; kingdom Metazoa; phylum Chordata; order Crocodylia; family Alligatoridae; genus Caiman; species Caiman crocodilus. The sequence goes on from JAGPOW010001661.1 coordinate 1,555,640, forward strand.
CACACAGTCTGCAGCACCCCTGCAGTTTCAAGATATAAGCTGGGTTAATGCACTTCAACCTGACCCACTTCTCCAGTCCTTCTCCCTACTGTTTGAGCTCTGGACCTTCCTTAATAACGCACCTAAATCCTGTCACATCAGTCTTCTGGCTGCATCAGTCTTGCCCTGCTCTGTGGCACGGAAAGTCAGACATGCTATGATAATCATAAAGCCAACACATGTTTAGCAGGGGTTGTGGTCCCTTTTCACTCTACCTCAAACAGGTTCAGGACCCCAGTTCCTACCAGTGCGGCATCACAAGCTCCCACTAACAGCCACTTAAATAGTTATAGAAAGATCTAAAGTCTCTGCCCAAGGAATATCTAATTGAGTTTCTATATGCCCAGGAGCCTGCTTTACACATCTGCTTCATGCTCGGCAATACAAAGACACTGTACACCCCCATCCTATTCACTGTTCTCATTAGGCATTAAAACTCCATCTCACGTGAGTTCCATAAAGACACCACACAGTGCCCAGTTTACACCACAGGATGATAGTCAAATAAATCATATCACAAGGAGAAACACTGTTTTTACCTTTACAGTCAATTCCTCTTGATCCTAGGTCCAGTGGCCTCTCCTATCCTGGGACTTAAGTGCCTCTCTCATTTAACTAAAAATAGCTCAGTGTGGGCAAGGGCACTCTTAGTAGCTTATCTACTAGACACTGAAAGGTGATTAGGCCTCCTTTGGACTAACAAAGGTCCAAGGGCATCCTCCAGTAACCTCAGCAAGGTCAAGGACAGGAAGGCAATGTGTCACCATTTGTCTATAATCCCATCAGCTCAATGCACAGGTGAGTGTCAGACACTATAATTGCATTCAGTTTTCCATAACCCAGACCGAACCCAAGTGGCCCAGCCTCCCTAGGTACCAATGGTACAGGCTCCAGGACTCTGACTCCTGAACAGCCCTCAACTCTAGCAAATCCCCAGTTTCTTCTCCAGGGTATTTTCCCAGTAATCCTAAATTGACAGGGTGTGGGTCCATGTCTCCTTCCCATTACCCCTGGGAACACAACTGTTACACAGCAGGTTGCTGGAAAACACCTGTTCGTAAACCAGTAACACCTCTCTGATCTCTGCAGAAATCAAGGTAGCAGAGAGAGATATCGATTGCAGCACACCATGGCTTCATTTCATAGAATCATTTCTACCATTTGATTAACCAGGGAATCTTTCTTCTCCTCTTCCCACTGTCCAACCTGCTGGGATCAAGATCTGCCTCTGTCGAGCCATTGCTTCACCAAACTTACATGATGCATCTGTGACAACAGGAACGGTCTGATGGCTCGCCAATGGTTTTGTGAGCTGTCTGATAACAAAGTGCCCATTGCAGGCACGCTGCAGCTGGTTCTGCCACACTGAGCACTATAACCTGGTCCCCATACACCATGTGGCCTGACGCATGCAATATGCAATGTGGTTAGACCAGGCCTTTGGTCTCCCTTGAGACTTCAACAGATTCTCCCAGGCAAAACTTATGAGTTGTGTAAGGCTCTCTCTAAAATGACACCATGTCATCAACTTTCCATTTGACCTCATTAAGACCAGGGCTCACTTCATTCTCCTATCACACACAGTAACAAAAGAGAACTGTATAGTCCTCAGGGAATTTCCCTATAAGCAAAACAGCAGGAAAGGTAAGCACTAGCCCCCCTTGAGGAGGCTGGTATACTGAGCTCTTCCGCTTCACTTCCCCAAGCCCCTTCACCACTGGCTTAAGGGCAATCTAAGCAGGTCCAAGAACATTTGCATCTTGTGCACAAAACAGCAGAGAGATCAGGCATAACTCAGCACCTTGGTCCATGAGGACTTCACCAGGGAAAACCCATTCTGCGGCACCAACTACCACGTCTTCCTTAGGGGAAGACACAGTAGTAAATCTAACAGTACCAATTCATTTTCAGTTCCTTCTCTAACTAGTTGCCTTGCTAAAGGGTCCCACCATATCCATAACCACTCATAGAAAGATCTTTCTATCATAGATCTTTCTATGATAGAAAGATCTTCTATTGCAGACAACGTTCTTGGACCCGCTTCACACTTCATTGAAACATTTAGCAGGAACTGCAGAGATTCCAGGATTTGTGACCCGTCCTCAGACACCTGAGGTCAGGAGAAGCTCTCATTGACCCTTACTTCCTGTCTTGTACTTCCGTGTCCTAAGAAAATTGATATCACCAGCCAAGTACAACAACATGTAGCAATGCTTCTAGGGAAGCACTATCTGCTTTCTCATCCCCCAAGATTCAGCTTCCAGGAGACATCCCATTCCCTGTAAAGGGATCTCTTTTCCCACAGGAATCCCTCCTGTAGGGTCTTCAGCACTCTCAGGCTACAGCTCAGAGCCTCTCTACAGGGCGATAGGGCTGCAATCAATGCAGAGTTCTGTTTGAAACTCTGCTGCCCCAAGGGGAAATGCAAAACTCACTGACTTGAATTCCAGAAACAGCAATCATCAGCTATGCCTAAATTTTGCCATGTCTAAATACACCCTCTGCCCCAACAAGGATGATCTCCCAAGCGGTCCAAAGAGGGCTCTCTGACTCTAGCACCTCTGAAGGCTCCCAGATCAGCCCTCAAAATCATTTGCCATCAATTTCTCCACAGAGCAACTGATCACCAACCCCAACCTCTCTGTGTCCCTTCCAGGCACCTGACTTCACCCTTCATTGGCGGGCCTGTACACCCTCTTTAGGGTTAGATACTTGCTCAGTACCACTTAGCCAAATCTACTATATCGAAGGATCAGCACTAGTGTCCCAGAACTGCTGAACCCTCCGCTGACCCACTTCTAAGGCACATGTCAGCTGCTTGTGCCCAATACACATGTACCAATTTTGACCTGAGCACAGCGTGACAGTTTGCTAGGCAGGAGCCCGGAGGCTGAACTCAGCAACCTGATCATTACACCTCCCAGGTGAGCAAGCTGGAAGATACTCTCTCTCTCTCCCTCTCCCTGGAGCCTTGTTGATGCTGTAAGCACCAAAGACTTGGGAAGCCACCGTTCCCTCCGGCAGGTTAATGGTTTATGGGCCCAAAGGTTTGGCACTCTGCCCAATTAGGCCCTAAACTCATACAATGGTTCTAAGTCCATGAAGTCATATATGAAATAGCAACTCCCTCCTCGTCACCTGTCTCTGTGGATACACCCCCTTTGGGTTGCAGCATCCATATACATCGCCCCCTTCTTCTGCAGGCCACAAAAGCTCTTCCTGTAAGTTTAACGTATCAGCTGAAACATTCACCTCAAATGAGTCCTATCTATCTGAACATATGCCTCGATAGCTTTGCTTCTCAGTAAGTTAGCAAAGCAAAAGAGCTGCGGGGGGAATGAGGAGAGATTGAGAATGGGCCCTGTTTTGTAGTGGGGCTCTTCCAGAAAATCCAAAAACCTAAACTCCTGTAACAAGTCTCTCCCCTTTGGGATTTAAGCAACCAGCTAACACTCGCAATATTAGTCAAGGCAGCTTATAACAGTCAATCCAGAATCCAGTATTTTAGGGTCTTGTGCCTTCTATGGAAAGGCAAAGCTCTCACATATACCCATGCTGACAGCCTTCTCTCTGGCCCCAAATGGCCAAGGCTCCACCCATGCTCCTGGCCAAGACTTCTTATCAGTGTCCAGTCATCCACGCTCTTTATTTCAGATTCTTGTCATGGTGTTTGCACATGTTCTTTTCTCTCGGCTGCCTCTTCATTGCAAGTTCACGCGTAGTCACTCAACTTCCAGGGAACCTCTGAAGTAGAGCCGTTCTCAATAACTCATTTACATCAGACCAGACATGCCTATGTAGGCAACACTTTATTCTTATTCCCCAGTCCCAGAGGAGACCCGTTTCCCTTCAGGGGAACACAATGCAGAAGTGAGTAGGTAAACTGAGTCACTCACACTTTTCATTAAAAAAGACATTTTCTGCATAACATTTAGGAGTATAAGAAAAGGCCGTTTCAGAATAACACCATGTCCTTTTTCTGCAAGAATCGTCCTGGTTCTATCTGATAATTTAAGTTTGGCAAATCTAATCCCTCAATTATGTTAAAAAAGTTGGCAGCAATCACTTATAACAGGAAAACAAAGTCAGAACAACCAAAGTCTGCCTTTGACAGCTTACACAGACCTCTGCTTCCAGAACTGTAGCTTGATTGTAAAAGCCATTTGTCACCAGCCTACTAGTGCTAAAGCCATTATAAAAGGAAAGAAAAATCTGCAAAGACCTCCTGCAAAAACACCACCATTTTGAGAACACAAAACCCAGGACTTCAAAGTGGCCTCTATTCAGCCTTTCCTTACAATTACAGCCTTCAAAAACCAGGCGCAGAGTGCTGCTTTCTAAAGTGTTACAACCAACAAAACACCAAATGCTACACTTGTGTATTATGAAAATCCTGGATGCTCTGATCCAAATGCAAATGTGACTTTCGTTAGTCAACTTAAAACTTTTAAATATTCCAATGCCTACTGCAGAGACTCTTGTAACTATGAACTCACACACATTCCCCATAGGAACTATATTTAAAAAAGATAGGGTTTGAAATGGGGGGGCGGGGGGGGAGGAGAAGAGAGGGGAAAAATTCACCAAAACTACAGACACAAGAAACAAAGAAGCTTCGTCTTACCTGAAACAGCATACTGCTTGGCTTTTAACATGCTAAGCATAAGTTGAGCTTCTGAACTTGGTGCAACGGCTTAAAGTGGGTAACGTTTTCATCAGTAAAGTTACACCAGTGTAAAGGAAATCAGATATTCACTGAAACTGTTTTGCTTTTTCACATACAATCTTCTCTGCTAAAGGCCATCTAGATTTCTTTAAAAGATTTACCAAAGCAAATATTTGGCATATTTTCAAGGGGGGGAAGATTAACTCCTAATTTATGGAACACAGTTTGACCTAGTTGTAGCTTCTCCTCAAAGAACAGACACTACAGCATAAGTGATCCCGAGGCTTGGATTTCTCTTGAAAAACCAAACTAAGTTGCAACAACAAACTGCAGAAATAAATATTTAATGTTAAAATGGACTCTTGCTTACCGAAAATTTCTCCATTTTTGGCATATTCTGTCACAAGGTACAACATGCTTTTGGTCTCCATCACCTGTTGATGGAGAAATTGTACGTTAGTTTAGTTGGGGGAAAGGGAAAAGTGACATAACCAAAGATTTTCCAGCTCTTCTTCCCTAGTGGAAGTCACTCCAGGGTTCAAAACTACCAACAGCTGCACACGGTCATAGTTTTACTCGGTCTACTAACCCCAATGACTTCACTAGACCTCCTTACATGCCAAAGATTGGCCTCGCTACATCATCACTTGACCCCCGCCGCCCTTCCTGCTTGGTGCAGGGGGCTGGACCCGTTGATCTTCCAAGGTCCCTTTTGGCCTTACAATCTATGCATCTAAAGGAGATGGGCTTGATTCTTGGCCACAAATAGGAAGAAACAATATCTCCATATCCCAACTGAAATTCTCGTCCTGATGGCTGCCGCTACTTACACCAGTGGGTTTGAGAGACTGCCTTACCAAAATCTTCTTCTGACTAAATTATTGAAGTAGGGTTAGCATCTGGGGACTGGAAAGGAGCCCAGAAACCCTGCTGCCCTTACTCATCACAGTAGAAAAAAAGATATAATTAAGTGTGCTCATCGTCCCAAATTGACCAGACACTATAGGCCATGTGAGCCCACTCCTACTGTAATGCAGTACAGGACAGTTGCACCCCCAAATCTTTCAATTCTATGAGTAATTTCTTTCTTCAGAGATCGATAATCCCGCTGCTACTCAACCAGGCAGTTCTACAAAAACAGCCTGCCCTCTGTTCCAAAATACCGTGAAAAGAAAATCACTACATATCCAACTTTTATGTGAAAGTACTGCACTGCATGTCCTGATCATGAGATAAGAATCAAGACATCAGCTTCCCATGCTATCCACCCTGGCAGGGACAACTACCTCCGCTACCCTGCAGTTTCTTCCTAAGCGACACCCCCAGCCCACTCTTTTCAAACACTCCCTCGGGACTCATTTCATAAGCAGCAGGATCGAAGAGACTGCAAACCTGTGTTTTCAAATAAAAATAGTCATTTAGGATTTTCCCTGCAGCAGATTATAACAATTTGAACGTCAGTCACATTTTGGACCTAAACTATTTGAATGACCCAAGCATGGCAACGTGTTAAACACACAGATCAACTGAAAAACTTGTGGGTAAACCTCCTTTCATTTTGAATTTCCTGTCTTTTATTTATTTACCACCTTGAAAACTATGGCACTAGTTTCTTGTAAAATAACTGTTTTTAGGGAAATGTATTTAAAAAGCCAAAGGAAACCAACTTTTAACAGAGAGTTATAAAAACATGCAATCCTCAGGAGAGCAGCAGACAGCGCACAGTGGCTGATCCTCAGACAGTCCTACCCTGGCTGCATTCTTATTTAATTTAAGGCTCGGTGTGCATGATGACTGCAAATACTCTGGGGCGAAATACAAGCTGGCTTTGAGAGGCAGTACCTGGAGGCAGAGAACATCAATATTCTCTGCATTACAAATACGAGAGGTCAGACCTAATCAAGCCCTCTGATGCAGGGCAGCCCCTTTGCCTAGTGCTAAGTCAAAAATGTCCTGACCCCCAGAAAGGCAGCCAAGACGCCTCCTCTGCATAGAGTAAGGTGATGGGATCATTACAGACAGAAGAGAGCCCGTGTGGGAGATGCCTTTTTTTTTTTTTTAAATATACTCTAGTGAGTGTTCCTTTGATGTGCCCATCCCTATAATATTCAGGGGGTAAAAAACAATAAACATTACATTTGTTTTGATGTGCCCCTGGCTCACCTCCGCTCCTGAATTGTTCTTGCCTCCTCTTAAATTTTGCTTGTCATCCGCTTAAGAAAGATCACAGTCAATCTTACTTAAGGGAGTGAACAATTCTGTCCTTAACATTTGCCTCTATTCTATGAATCACCAGTTGATTTATAAGGAAGTGCTAGACTCTTTCCTGTAACATGAAATTAAAGCTGAACACGACTTTGCTAAATCAAGCCCTTTGTCTTTAAGGAGTGAAATAATCCGGTCACGGCAAGTCTGATTTTTACGGGAGTGAGCTCACTCCTGGGGGGGTGGGGGGGGTGGGGGGGGGGGCAGATCAAACCCCCCGCCCCCCCGGTGTAATCCAACTGGTTTTAATTCCCATTGATTAATTTATTTGACCCCCAAAAATGCATT
>JAGPOW010001661.1:1567154-1582289 GCA_030014935.1 Caiman crocodilus
GGCCATTATTTCTTGTAACCCCCGGGGGCACCTTGGTGAATAAAGCCTCACCAATTCCCTTCTGTGCCCCCATGATGAACTTATAGGCAGCCACAAGGTTGCCTCTCAGCCTTCTCTTGCGGAGGCTGAAGAGGTCCAGGTGCCCCAGTCTCTCCTCGTAGGGCCTGGTCTGCAAGCCCTTAACCATATGCGTGGCCCTTCTCTGGACCCTCTCCAGGTTATCCACATCCCTCTTGAAGTGCGGTGCCCAAAACTGCATGCAGTACTCTAACTGAGGTCTGACCAGCGCCCGATAGAGGGGAAATATCAGCTCCTTGGATCTATTCATCATGCATTTGCTGATGCACGATAAAGTGCCATTAGCTTTTCTGATGGCTTCGTCACACTGACGACTCATGTTCATCTTGGAGTCCACTAGGACTCCGAGATCCCTTTCCAATTTTGTGCCACCCAGCAGGTCATTCCCTAGGCAGTCGGTGTGCTGGACATTTTTCCTCCCAAGGTGCAGCACTTTGCATTTCTCCATGTTGAGTTGCATTCTGTTGTTTTCCGCCCATATGTCCAACCTGTTCAGGTCTGCTTGTAGTTGTAAGAAAGATGAAAATTTAAATCACTGTGAAGATTTAAATCACTTTAAAAGATGAAGATTTAAATCACTGTCATCCTACCTGATGTAATTAGTTATACCAGCGGAGAGTGGGAGTAAAAGGCTATCTTCCACTCATTTTATGATGGTGTGACTTTACCAAGTATAAGTCACGTAACTGGGATCCTGCTTTTTAGGGGCACTGGATGGTTTAGTGGAGGTGGTTATAAAACTTTCCTCTGTTGATGGCCAGTGTGGTTTGAGGGTTGTTATCTGTTGGCAACTCAGTACTTTATACAACAGAAGACTGGTGGTCTCATTCTAGATCTCAGTGGGCAAGTGCTTCTACCACCACCACCACAGCATTTGACATCACTGCAGGCAGTTTCAGCAAAACAAACCAAGAACTCAATGAAGCCATGGAGAGTGGCCTCTCTGAACCCAGCGTGTGCACAGCAGCACTGCCATGGGGTCAGTTCTTGATAACAGTGCAGCTGTCCTATAAAGTTGCAGGAAGTTTCAGTCACCAGGTATCTCAATCTTATATATCTTTCACTATCACTAAATTACATCTTAACTTTTTCAAAAGAAGAACGCAGGCATCTTCGGGGTTCTGCAGCACAGAGGCCAAATGTGGTTGAGAAGCTGCATATGCAACAATGATTGCAGAATGACTAAAGAAAACCATAGCCACAGAAACTCACCCACCTAAAAGCTGAATGCGCATTATGAAAAAGCCAGCCCCCAAAAACATCACTGACATACAGGACCAGACACCGATAAAGCCTTCACACAAGAACACATGGGGGAAGAGAGGAGAAGGAGAGCAGCAGGTAACTGTACCTGATAGAGCTTTATAATGTGGGGGTGGTCGAGCATTTTCATTATCTGCACTTCTCGATAGATTTTCTCCAGATTAACGGCATCCAGCTGGGATTTGTCAATGATTTTTATTGCCACCTGAAGCCAAGGGAAAAAAAAAATAGGCTGTAATTTTTTTTTGTTTAAATCAACTTTTCCGCTATTGGTTTACTTCACATTTGAAATAGAGCACCAAAATTTCTAGCTCATGGCAGGTTGTTCTATTACTGCAGAAATACTGAGGTACAGCAAATGTGTGCGCTAAATGAAATGTTAATAAAAGGAAGGAAAATAAAAGAATGCTCCTGGCAACCCAGAAGCACCAATGTCAAACAAGATCTCCAAATCTGCCCCGTTCCTAGCAATTAGGGGCAGGTTTTCAAAGGTTGATGTCAGTGGGTCTTAGGAGCCTATCAGACAGCTGCTTTAAAAAAAAAAATCAATCATATAAGCCACCTCTCTGCATCAGTATCTGCCTAAAGACCACTCAGAATATAATTTGTAAACAGATTTTGCCATATTAAAAATAAAAAGCCAATATCTGCATTTCAAAAATGGTTACTGAACACATGCAGCAACTTCTTCCTGCCATTTCATGGGTCATGCCACAGGAGTCTGCATTTTGACACACACAAGAAAAGTCCCTGTGAAAACGTTTGGCACAAAAACCAGTTCGAAAGTTTATTTCTATGCAACCTGGGGGTTTCAGGTAATCACTGCTGGTCAGAGTCTGAGCACAGCCTTTCTGTATTTATTTACAACAGCAGAGGTACATATTTATGCACTTCAACAAGGTAGAAACAGGGCACTTCTTTCGAAAGGAGTGGCTGGGGTCTTTCAGCCAACCAGAAACGGCCTTATCAAGGCTTCTCTCTTGTGGTCCATTTTTATAGCTTCTTTAAACAAGACTAGTATCGTTTTGATTGAGAATGGGCCATAAGAACAATTAAAAGTGGTTTCCTTTGAATCAGACTGTCAGATAGTACAGGTTCATGGAAATGTTATAAGACCTCCTATTAATGAGACTATTAAAGTGATTTTTAAACAACTCAGGGGTGAGGAAAAAAACTTTCTTCCCATTTGGTCTGTAACAAATCCCTTATGTTTCAAGCAAAACACTGCAGCTACGTTTTAAAGCATGGCAACCAGAAACTGGAATGGACAAGAAACTAAAGTGAGAATGACTGGTCTATTTTCACCATGTAAATCAACTGGCATACAGAAAAGTACCCCCAAAAATATATATAGACACGTAGCTTCTAAGCCCCCCCTTTTAGCTCTCAGATACCAGTGTTATGAAAAACAAACCTGGTTTTGTTATTTTGGGGGAATCGGTGTACCTTGTGGCTTGAGGATGGGCCCAAAGTCAGGAAGCTCCAATCTCGAATTTCAGCTCTTTCAGAAACTCATTGGGCAGCTGTGGTCCAAGTCCATCACCTCTCATTTAAGTGAGAGGAAGAGGAACGTTACAAAGGGAGTCTGACCAAATGTGTTTCTCAAGCTATCTACCAAGGCCTGAGATACAAGCCGATGACTAGGCAGTTCCAAGAATCTGTGAACTTGCCAGGGAGCACGTGGGATCCCTCTGTCTGGGACAACTGCGACGCCACCACAATCAAAATGCCATTAGCAAGACCAAGATGGCATTTTCATTCACTTAAAATGGCAGTAAAATTTGGTTTTCCACCCTTCCCTCGGAATGCACTGCAGTCAACAAGGTCAGGATTTCATCCGTAAGTAAAATTTAAACTGAACTTCTTGGCTCAGTGAGTGCAATCAAAACATGCCTTACTAATGCAGCCTGTAATGGTACATATTTTTATTTTAACTGTGATTAATGTTCTATACATAAGAAATGGCAGTAATAAGCCTGTTGAGGAACAGGGATGTTCTCCAGGGATATTTCTGTCAATTAAATTAGAGTCCAAATAATTTAGAAGAGAGATCTGGTCCCTTCCGACCTTATTTTAGTCAATAACAGAGAACTAAGCTACACAGGGCTATAAGTAAGGGATTCCCCATTTTGTTTTAAATAGAAAGGTTAAAAAAAAAAAGGAAATAACATGATAGTTAAAGAATGCATGAGAAAACAGGACTGAAAAAAATATTAAATCAATCAGTGGTATGCCCTCGCCTTGAATACTATGTTAAGAATGCAGGGAGAGGCAACAAAAAACCACCACGGCCGTGCAAAAACTCACTTATGAAAAGACTGGGTCCATTTTGATAAAATATCAGATAGATTTATGACCAATGAACAACGTGCAAAAGGGAGATCGTTTCTGCTGTTCAAAGCCCTCCGTGGGCCTGATTTTTTGAGAAACTGCTTCTGCCTCAACACATCATGACCCGACTACAGCTGTATTCCACAGAAACTGTGACACTGGGAAACTATGGGGGCCAGCTGGCAGGCAGAGGAGACCAAATCTGTAGAAGGACCTCCTCACCTGAATACGGATGCTTAAGGGCTTCACTGCATTCAGAACCACTGTGCTAGTTTGTTTTGGATTTTCTTTGGTAACCCCATCACATGTACACACACCTGCCCTCACCACCCGCCCACCAAAAAAGATAGAAATAAAGCAAAACCACCAAGAACCGATGAAGTGATTTAGCTTTTTGAGTGGGGGGGGGGGCCGAGAGCTAGCCTAATTTCTATTTTTAAAGACAGTTTGTGCTCAGTTGTTGCCTGGCGGAGAAGGCATATGAGTACAGGCTGTGAGAGATGGGCTCGAAAAGAAGCACTCTATTTTGATCTCTCACTGGGGGTTTACCGTCGCTGTCAAACCCAAAGGTGTTAAGTATTGTGCCAAAGAAACAATTCACATCCTTTGAAAAACAGAATGATCGTGGAACTCCTTGCCAAAAATCAGAATGCAGTCCAAGAGTGTAATTAAAAAAAAAGCGATGAAATATTCATATGAACTCTGACAGCCATTGTCAATAGATGGGGCAGAGGGTCCATCAAGGAACACCGACCCAGACTTCCAAACATATTCCCAATATTACAGAAGAGGTTTGTCCATACTTTTCCACTTTTGGAATTCTGGATTCTTCCTCTAAAAACATAGGGAAACAGCCACTGCTGGAGACATGACACCGTTTAAACCTCCCCAGGTTGAATGCAAGTATGCCAACCTCTTCCTGCATCTCACTGCAGTGCCCTACCACCTCACCAGCCCAGCCAGTCGTTTGGCTGCTTGGCCACTTCCACATGCACCCAGGATGCTTCTTCCTCGACAGCCCTTAAGCACAGACCCCTCTCCCTGAATACGTTTCCATGATGCTTCTGCAGGGAAGGATAAGAAGACTCAAGTCCCAATTCTACTGCGAGGCCCATGGAAAGGAGTAACCGATAGCAAGGAAGATGGCTGCTTGGGATCGCCGATCTCGGTTTTCATCTTGTAATTCAAAAATAAAATAGAAATGATGCAAATCTAAACACATGTGCAGCCAGTCCACACAGCCACGTGTTCCTACGTATGTTACCTTCACCCACCCTTTCTCCCATTTCCTCCAATGGTTCATTACGTCGGATTGTCTTACATTAGACCCTGAGCCCAAAAGATGTTTATACATGCAAGCAGGCCCCCTGCTCCAAGCACAAAGGAGGAAGATGAATGGAAATTCATTCCAATTCCATCCAAGTCAAACACAACTGCCTAAAAGTCTGAAATTAAGCACCCGTGTCTGTCTTTGCCAGAACAGGGCCTAGGCTGCGCTCTATGCTACTGGCCGCTGCTCTCAGCAGTTTGCTCCTTCACCATCTGTGATCTCAGAGGGACAAGGGACTCCCCTCTCTGGGATGATTAAAGCCCATGTAGGAACAGGGGATGCAAACACACATTCAGATGCTTACCAACAAAACTGGAACACAAATCCAGAAGCTTCAGACTCCTTCCTCCTCCCTTTCTCTTTACTGCTCAGGAAACTTGATGGCTGCTCAGGTTTTATGCAAGCACAAGCTACTAAGGCTATAAAATGAGTTCCTTAGGAAATTGCAAGACATTAAGGCAACCAAAAACCCAAACATTTAAACAAACCCTAATCCTTAAATACACAGTAGGCAAAGGTTACTGAAAAAAAAATGGAGGCGGTGGAGGAGGAGGTGGAGGAGTAACTTTTGCGGGTCAGATTTCCTCCCTACTTCCTCTCATTTGCTTTCTACTGGCTCACTGCAAAAGCAACAGCAGCCAGAAGCAGGCTGGCCTTTCTGAACAAGAGCAGGTGTGAGATGGGTGCAGTGCTGTTATTAAACTCCATTTCAGATACCTCCCAACCCAATACGATTTCACTGACACCCTCCTCTCCCCAAGGTAGTCTGGACTGTTCTTATTATTTCACTCAACCCTAGCCTTCTAAGCAAGGAGGGGTGTCATCTTTAGATAAGACCGTTTGCATCCAAATTTCTTAACAATACAAATCCCAAATATGTGCACTCACCAGGAAAATTTAATGCAAGAATCCAACCGTCATTGCTGGTCACTTTTTCGTGCTTTTCAACAGGAGTCTAATCAATGTGGGCCTGCTCTGTAGGGGGCATCTCACCTCTCCCACTGCCCTCTTGGGCTCCCCATGAGTTTTTACCTGGTCTTAAGCAACTGCACAGTTTCTTCTTGCTTCCCTCCTTTCTGAGATTGCTTTCACTGAAGATACAGCTGAACTAAAGTGGCTTTTATTGCTTCCCTGCAGTTCTCATGTGAAAGAAAACTAATACACAGAAAAGGCCCACAACCAAGTTGTGCAAAGCCTCCGAGGGAAGGAGATGGTGCTTAGGGCTGACGCAGAAGAGGAAGCCAGTGAAGGGCGGTGGAAAGCAGGAGAATGAGCAAGGAGGCTTTTGGCAGCCCTTTACGACACCCTGGAGGAGGCAGGAACAGAGCTGTTCCTTGCTTCAGCCCGTGCCTTGTGCAACCCTGAGCTCTTGCTTCATCTTTATCAATTCATCCCAACTGCTGTCATGTCATGAATGCAAACTTCTGCGTTTTAATTTCCATCCCTCCCTTCTCCCTGCCCCAGGAAAAGTCTTTCAAACTTGCAGTTACAAGTTCCTGAACCAAAGCTGGTTAAGCTGTTTGGCTTGGAAAAAAATAATGTACTTAGGAGCATACACCCTCTGCCAGTCCTTCCAACAGGGTCAGTGCTTGCACAGTCGGCTCTTGAGTTTTCACAGTGAAACATTTTTGTTTTTAAATTCATCTGTTACAGTCCCCAGTAAAGAAAAATTTCCCCATGGATATCAGGCACAATATTTGGCATTGCACAACCCACTAGCTCCCAATGTTAGCAAAAGTGCACTTAGTTCCTTCTTTTTTCAACCCCCCTATTCCTCTAAGCTCTTGATAAACTGAACATTTAACAAGGCAGAGATACAAACTGTGAAATGGCTTCTATTTTCTAGCAATAATCTCTTCATCAATTAAAACTGTAAAAGATGCTTCTTGTGTGTTCTCCATTAGGTTTATAACTATAGTGCTATTGATTTCAGCCAAAAAAGGGGGAAAGAAATTATGAAAAAACTATTATGGAGAGTGGAAGAGGTGCTTTTATTTTTTTAAACCTATACTGAGTTCCAATGTCTGAAGAGCTTTTGCTCACTGAAAAGGAAAAAGTATCGCTGGGCTGAAAAAAAGAAATGATCCACAGAAGTGTCACCTTCAGAACAGGTTCTCTATGATAGCACCACACAGAAGTTGGGAAATGGAGATACAAATCATGCTATAAATACTGATTCAGTTTCATGTTAACATGGTGTCTCTGTATCCTACTCAGCTGCATGCATTTAAAAGTCCAACAATATAACTTGTCTTGAGGACTGGCAAAAAAGCGTGAAAACAAGTCCTCCGTCTGAAGGCCAAACCATTAAACTGGAGCTCCACACTCCCCACACTATCAAACGCTGCAAAAATTATGTTGCTAAAACTTATCGTTGGTTTAAATACCGTGTAGGTAACTTGCAGATACCTGTGTTCAGTCTGCTTGCAGTGCATCCACATCCAGGAGTAGGTCAAAGACCCTGACAAGCCAATGCTTGTTCTAAAATCTGAGGACATCTTCAGAAGAGCTTAATCACCTTAATGAAAGCAAGAATCTTATTTCAGTGTTACTCAGCACCGAAATGCTGTAGATGAGCCTGGTTTTCATATCTCCATATTTAATCAAGTAAGAGGCGATCTAAACACAATCAGTGTTGGGCACTTCGGATGTCAGTGGTCTTCCAGCTCTCTTTTGAAAATCCAGAGATGCGCTACAGTTCTTTTTAACAGCAAATAATTTAGCTTGTGGGGCAATTTAAAAGAACTCTGAATGGGACACACTTATCAAGAGCCCTCACTCTGCACAGCTCCCCCGTGACACCTGAAGGCACTTCCTTCCTGTGGTCTAATGCTTATTAGTAACAGAAGGCAAAGCTCCAGTTTCAATTTTTGCTGCCTTCTTGGGATGAGCTGTCCCTGGGGTTTCCCTCCGCTGACCTACTGCAATGGCTATACTCTGTCAAGCCTAGATGGAGTCAGCAAGTCATCCTGTCCAAAAGATTTAACAGACTTCCAGCAGCATTCTCCCACCTGCTACAGAGATGGGTCAGCAGATAAAATGTGATATCCACAGACTTCTTTCTGGGAAAGGTTGAAATACTGCATGGGTCATTCAGGATGGCTCATTCAAAATGCCAACTGTCACTTGCCTAGCACTTTGATCCAAAATGTAATTCTAAAATGTAGATGTTTTATTTAGCTTCGTGTTAGCTCACTTGCCTGAATGTCTGAAACAATCCCAAACATGGTACTCTGCTGACCAAGAGCAGCTGCTTCTTGGCATTACAAAGAGTTCAGATCAAATAAAACGTCAATCAAAAATTATTAACGGCTTCTTATTTCTAATGAATCAAGGGACTCTATACAAATACTTATTATAATGAATAGAGTAAAATCTAATGTGCAGTTTCTTGGCACAAGTGGCAGGCTTTTTTCAGAGCAAAAAGTCCAGCAAAACATGTTGGTATCTACACCGTAATACAGGTGGAAGTTTTGTATTAGAATATCACTGAATGCATAGTTGCAGACAAAATATACCGCTTTCATTTGAAAGAGAGAAGAGCAGCAGCTGGCTCCCCTGCTCCAATCCTTAAAAACAGATTAGACACCTCAGTCCATTCTGAAGCCTTAATTCTCCTTCCTGCCCTTTGCGAGGTCTGCAGAAAGTTTAAGAGGAAAAAAAAAAAATCACTGGGAAATATTGTAAAACTGCAAATGTAAATTCCGTCTCGGGCAGAAGCTGCTCGCTTCCATGCGCAACCTTGGCAGGGTCCCATTGGTGTGGGAGAGGGAAGGGGAGGGGAAGTGTGTTACAATCTTTTTTTTTTTTTTTTAATTCAAACCAGATACATTGTCTCAGACTGGAGCGAACTTTCCTATTTTACATATTTGCACGACAAAGTTTCAACGACGAGATAGTCTCACTCCATGATGGATGCACACATAGCTTGGTAGCTTGTAATCACTAGCTTTCCCAGAGAAATGTCGTAAAGCAGCCCTAATCTTGTCAAAACAGCACCTAAAATAAAGGCTTGCGTGATGCACAAGTGAATTCTCATTACTCTAGCATGGCCAACATGCACAAGCCACCACCCAGAGCACGCATCCGATTCAGGACAACGATGCAAGTCTCTTGATTTCTGCAGATTGCTCTTGTTCAGACTACAAATCACTTTTCATTGCAGAAGTCTTTCCCCCCAGTATCACAAGAACTTCAGGATTTAGGGTAACTAAGGGCTTTAAAACAACTGAAAAGGTGACTGGAAGAGGCAAAAAAACACCGCTGCGTTGCGCCCTTGTTTATTTTTCTGTTTAAAGAGGTCTAAAAGTTTGAAGGCCTTTTGAAATATTTCTTGCTTTTTAAACTTAGAAATGTCAGGATCATCATTTCCTATCTTGTTCTTATTGGAGGCTTAGAGAAGTGGAGTGGGAGCTGCCTTCACCCTGGACAGGAGGGGCAGGGAACTGAAACTGCTGGACATCTAGCTTTAAAGAGATGTCAAACTGAAGTGCTAGTCTTGGGTTGGAACTCTGGCTGCTCCACAACCTCTTAGTTTCTCTTTAGTCTGGACGCTACGCTTCTAGTTCTCCAGCCACCCCGAGTCTTTTGGGAAAAATAAGCCCTGAAACTACTCAAGCACAAAATATTCTGAAGACCCTTCAGGGCCTTATGACAGAAAAAAAGCCCCCAAACTCTCTTATTTGCAGGTGATGTGTGGGTTGCATATGCCAGCCAAAAGCCGTAGGCCTCATCCCTTAACTAGGTTATACTTCGTATAGTTAACCTGATACAAATCTCTACTAAAGACGCACCACATTAGAGTAAAGACTTATTCATGCCTGGATTAAGTCATGCTGGTGCAAGCCCATTTTGCAATGCTGAGGCAGTTCTGCATTACGGGTTTGCACAAAGGCAGGAACATCAGTACTAGGCTATTTTGGATCAATTTGTTCTGGATATCAACCAAACTGAGAGGCACAGTGAAGGCAGGAAACAAGGTGCTATCCTTCCACGTACTGAGTAGTACCGCTATGCATTCGGAAGCACGCTGGAAGGCCCCTCTCGTCTTGTATCCCATCTCCCACAGAAGCCATCACCAGATGCTTCACTGTAAGGTGCAAACCACATTGAACAGACAGGTAGGTACCACATGCCTAGCGGAGAAGTTTTTCCACGTTCTGGCAGCTGGTGGCTGGCTTGTATCCTGAACCCAGAGAACTGATTAGTCAGAAGTGTTTATTCTCCTGCACCACACCACAGCTAACATTACCATGTACTCACCCTTAGACAGCTTTCAGACTCAGCCTTTGGGGAGACAGTCCCACGGGTTAGTTACACTTTTAAGTACTGGGGACTATTTAAAGTGCATAACCTAGGGATTAATAGTAATAATAATAATAATAAAAAAAAGTTTCTGCACTTACCTGAACTCATTACACACCATGCTCATTAACTGCCGCAGCAGCCTACGCTAAGCTTCTTAGATCTCATTAAGGTCCCATACTTTGTTTCACAGAATGCCTTTTGCCTCTAATAGCAGCCTCAAAACTGACAGGACCCAGTCAGTGCAGGGCTTCTTCAGAAGCCTCAAAATTGACAGCTCCTGGTCCAAATGTCACCAATTATGCTTCTGTTGTACTCTGTTTAAGCGCACAATTAGATTACAGGGTAGGCACTTGGGCCCAAGAGTGCCTGTACACTTAACCCAAATGAAGATAAGTGGCATGCAGGAAGTGTATTGCTCATATTCCAGCCGGCGTCTGCTCCCTCTTAGGAGACAGTAAGCAAGAGGAGACTGGTTTTTACCTATTATTTTAGGGTTCTTGTCACCGTTTACTCTCCTCCAAAAGTACGTAGCTCTAATCTTCCTAAATGTCCCTCTCATGGGTGTTTTTTCTATGTTTCTCGGCTATTTTGGTTTCCTCCAGCGGACTTATTTTCGCCTCTGTCCTGAGCAATACCATAAGTTCTGCTCCTTGGTGGATACTTCATTAGCCAACTCATTCTCTGATCACAGAAACATCCTGTGATACAACACAGGCTGCATGAAAGGACCGGTTACAAACTTCAGAGCCTAAGAAGTATAGACAATAAGCAGAACAAAAGGTTGTGAATACAAGGCAGCCTCATCCAGCGATCTTGCTGGAAAAAGGGCGCTGAACTACCTGCTGTTGTTACAAATGCAACTCCTTCATTCCTGTCAACTTACATTTCTTCACTCAAGTGCGTAGTTACCCATGTTTAAGTGTTGCATTAATATAAAGTTTCACGTTTAATGTAAAACTCATTTGCATATCTACCTTCAAGCCTACTTTCCCTTCTTCTAATGCACCCATGCTGGTTCAGTTTGCATTTCACTTTTATCTGGCGCTAGCAATATTGAGTTTTCGGTATGTGGCTGAGGTTTGCAAGGCACAAAGCCGGCGTGCAGCTTCTCACGCGCAGGCCGGATTTTGCACGATTTTTTCGAGTCTCAGGTACTCCCCATATACCGAGCTTGCTAAATTACTGGACTGGAAAATAAGCTTGGGTTTGCCAGACTTGTTGACTTGGTGGAAGTGAAGACAAAGTACACAAACAAACGAAGCGACTGCCTCCAGTAAACAGGCAGCCTCAAGGTACCCGGGCTGCAAGGAAGGGAACCCAGTGCACAACGCCGCGAGCCGGGGCCGGAAAACGGAGGAGACTCTCACATAAGGAAAGACTTTTCTAAAATGATTTTTCCAAATGAGGCTCAACAGAAACGGAGCGCGGCATTTCCTGCGGTGCAGACACGCAAGGAAAACGTTGATACAAGCCTGAGACAAGCTAGGTTTCCCCCATCGCGAGCTTCGCGGAGACCTGCCGGCTGTGCAAGGGGGCGACTTGGGGAGCGAACGACTCCAGGACACACAAGGACGACGGTCACCCGCTAGCCGAGGGCGGGCTGGAAATCGGAGCGTCTTCCCGCCGGGAAGAGCCGCTCAGCCGAGCGCGATGCCCAGTCCCTTTCGTGCGGGGCCCAGCGCTGCGAAACCAAGCGGGGCCACAACCAACTTGTGCCGTGCTCAGGTGGGAGGGCCCTTTGCCCTTCCTAAAAAGTTATTTTCCTCTCCCCCCCCTCCGACCCACCCCGCCAGCCAGGCCACGCTTCATGCAGGCGCCCGTCTCGCGCTGCAGGGCGAGCCGGCGCCCCACATCCATCTCCCCGTTGAAATGAGGAGGAAACCCTCCCCAATTAAATAAGTCTTTAGATGCAAAACTTTGGCACCGCGGAAAACCAAGCCCCGTTACAGCTGGGTGTTAAAAGGCAGGGTGCAAACCCCGGTGCTCGGGGTGGGGGGCAGGACACCCCGGTCCCCAGCGCCACAGGTCCCCCCGGCACCGCCGCGTCCCGGTCCACCCGGGCACAAATTAAGACCCCCCCCAAACAATAACTTCGGGGCGCTGCTGTCCCAGGGCCGGGGGGCAGGAGCCGTTGCGGCCGTTGGGGCTGAGGGAGGGGCGGGGGGCTGACCTCGCTGCGCGTGATGCGGTGCCGCGCCAGCTTGACCACGGCGAAGTTGCCCTTGCCCAGCGTGCCCTCGATGTCGTAGAAGCCGACGCGCACGGGCCCGGGCCCGCGGGGCAGCAGCGCAGGGGGCCGCCGGGGCTCGGCCATCACCATGCTCGGCGCTCGCGGCGGCGGCGGCGGCAGCGGCGGCGGCTCCGCTCGGCTCCCGCTCCCGCTCCGTCTGCGGCGCCCGGCCGCCGCGCGCCCCGCCCCGCCCCCCCGCGTCACCGCGCGCGTCACGGGGGGCGGTGCCTCGCCATGGCAACCGGAGCCCCAGCCGCGGAGCTGTTCCCCCCCTCCCCGCCGGGGCTCCCCGGGCTCTTCCCGCCGGGGCTCCCCTCCCCGCCCCTGGGGCCCAGGGGCTTGCACGCGGGCACGCGCGCGCACGTGCCCCCTCCAGGGCTGCTGCGGAGGGGGCTTGCACGCTTGCTTGCACACTTGTGCCCTCCCCTAGGGTTCTGCAAAGGAGGCTTGCACAGTGGCTTGCACACGTATGCGTCCCCCCTCCAGGGCTAGTGCAAAGGAGGCATGCACACTTGCATGCATGCACACATACACACGTGCATCCCCACTCCAGGGCTGATACAAAGGGGCCTCACACACTTGGTTGCATGCATGCACACGCATGTCCCCCTTCCAGGGTTGTGCAAAGGGGCCTGCACGCTTGCTTGCACACACCCCCCTCCAAGGTTCTGCGAAGGGGGATTGCACACATGCACACAAACACACAGATGTCCCCCTTCCAGGGCTGGTGCAAAGGGGGCTTGTACACTTACTTGCACACATACACATGCGCATGCCCCCCGTTCAGGGCTGGTGGAGAGAGGCCCCTGCCCTCCTCAGTCCCTGCTGTCCAGGCCCCACCAGGCTCGCAGCACCCGGCCGCCACGCGAACAGGAGCAGACACACCTGCAGGACGCAGGCCACCGGCACACGAGGCTCTGGGTAAATCTGATCTCTTTTATTAGACCAGCACCAATAGTTGGAAAAATTCTTCTTTGCAAGCTATCGGGCACAAACGCTCTTCGTCAGGCTGGGGAAGCGCCTGCAGTCGGTGCACGCTCCTCCTGGATGGAGCCGAGAGTAAAGACGCCCGAGGCACTTCCCTCACCTCCACAGCCGGCCGCCTCTCTGAGCACGAACGTTGACACGGATCCGGTGTGCCAGCACCTCCCTTGGGAAATCGCTCCTTCGTGGCTCGATTCATCGCGACCCCCGGGAAGACACCGCTACGAGGACGCCCCGACAGCAAACCTCAAGCGCACGGATGCCGACGTCGCGAGTAGGGGGAGCTGGCTGCCGACCAACTCCAGCAGCATCCTGTTTTGAGGTAAAGCATCTCACCTTCGAAGCAGAGAAGAGAGCCTGGAGGAAGGGAAAGCAGAGAAATCCTCGCCTACAGCCTACCCTTCCCCGTACGGAGACCTGCAGTTTCTGCAGCTGGGTCTGTGGCTCGAGGATTGGACTCGCCTCAAGACCCATCTGTGAACCGCGGTAGAGATCATCCTCCAACCGAGGGATTGCTGACAATGACAAAGGAGCTGTCTTTTCCTGGGTGAGCCCGCAGGTCCATCTGCAGAAGGAAGATCCCTTAAGAGTGAAAGCACATCTGGACTTGGCAGGCAAGGCCCGGGCTACGGCTGAGGCTGGGGCTTCCCCGGGCAGGGCTGCGGTCCCTTGCAGATCGTGTGCATGCACCACCTGCTCCGCGAGCGAGTGGGAGTGGGGGCACCGCTCTGTTTGGCTGCAGGGAGCGGGTACCCGGCGGCTGAAACACTGCACGACAGCGGGGAAACTCGCACCAGCCCCGCTCCGCCAGCGAGCCGCCCGCAACCATGAGGAACTGAACGACCTGCTGGGGGGAGTCACCACCGCCCAGGGAGGGGTCTGGCCCAACGTGCGAGCGGTGCTGCCGCCTAAGAAAACCGAGCCACAAAACCAAGGGGAAGTGAGATCTGTCGATTTGGACCAAGATGCAGAAACATTCGTATCACAAAACCCCACATCGCGCGGTAGCGGAAAGCAGATGCTGAAAGGGAGAGTGAACAGGGTTGTTTTTCCTCCTTCCTCTCTCGCTCGCAGGCTCCAGCACTTCAGGTCTAGGAAGCTCCGATTCAGAGGCTGTGCCTGAACGCCGGGGCTTGCTAGCTCCAGGTGGAAATCACGTCACCGCACTCCAGGCAGGAGGGAGCTTCTTCATACCCAAAGCAAATGCCATTGCTGAACGCCAGGCACGATGCCCGCGTGCCGAGACGCAGGGCAAATCCGCAGACCTACGCCGTATGTGTGAGTCTGGCAGATGAAATGATTTGGGATCCACCCCCAGAGGAAACAGTCGTACCTCACCTCGCAGGGCACTTTCTACTCGGGTAAGAAGGCTGTAATCACCTCTAGTTACATTAACAGCACTGGGCCAAGGCACAGCAAGACCCAGCCCAGCCAGGCAGCTGCTGCCGACTCGAGGGGAAGCAAGATGAAGCAGGATGGGCATGGGAATCCCACAGCAATACCGTCAAGCCACAGCCTCACAAACTCCAGCTGCTCCAGGCCAACGATGGGATCGCTAGCAGTGTGCACGGCCCTGCCAAAGATACAGAATGAAAACCATGACCCCCCCCTT
>JAGPOW010001661.1:1585539-1606936 GCA_030014935.1 Caiman crocodilus
TTGAGAAGGACTAGATCTGGCTACGTGGGGGCAAGGGCCACATGGGGATGTTGCAGGAAAAGCGCCCTCTCCCTCTCTCGATTGTAAAATTGGGCTGGGTCTTATTAGATGCAGGCCGGGTCCCTGCCTCAAGCAGCTCACAGCATAAATGGGCGAAAAGAGAGAAAGACTCAACGGAGATCCAATTTGACCCTGGTTTTCCTTGTTAATATGAACTCCAACTAAATTCCTTTGCCACTTCTCTTTTAGACTTATCTCCTCCCGGGCTCATTTCAAGTCCTACCCCACTAAACCTTGCTCATCCAGCCCTTCTTGCCCCACGCCCTGCTTGCCCCCTGCCCCTCTTGTCCACGCTGTCTACCCACTCGTTCCTTTTGCCTGACCCGTGTCTCCACAGGTGACCCTGCCCTCTTCCAGACAGTCAAGGTCAGCCGAAGGGAGCCCCAGGCTTACGAAGCCCGTCATTGAGAGGATACAGCTGCAGCCCTTCGACCCATCTGGGTATGTGGGGGGAGCAATTCAAGACAGACCCAGACCAAGAGGGTGCCTGACCAGGAAAGAGGAGGGCATGGGTTGATAAAGCACACTGCTGAGCTGCATGTCATGCCGTGAAGCGTACCCCAGCGGTTAAATCGAACAGTCACTCGGTGCCCAGGCGGCTGTGGGAACAGAAGCACACGGCAGATAAAGGGAAGGTTTGGCCACCTCCTGGCTGCTATTTGCAGAATCTCCGCCGTGGGGTTTGATGCTGGGCTGACACGACCGGCTCGGCCTGCCCTGGATAGCAGCCGCGTGTTGCTGTTTTATCTCCCCGAAAGCTGCTAGCAGTTCCGGCGCATGACTAACGGACGGCTCCGCTTAGTCAGACTGCCACCCTCTCCGATGACTGATCGGGGCAAGCTAACTATAGCCCTGCTCCGGAGAACGTGCTGCCAGCCAGGCCTTTCGCTCTGTCTAGCTCAGACTTCCCTTTCTCCTGAATGAAAAGCTGCAGCATCCTACACCCGTTCTCTCCGATGAATTCTCTTCCACTACAAAACACCCAGCAGGTTAAAGATTGCAAAACACCTACCCTAAGGTTCAGACCACGCATTGCCTAATAGGCGTTTTAGGTCAGAGAATTTGCTTGGTTATACACATAGACACGTTTGGGTAGCAAAGGCTTTCAGTGGCCTCTTTCCTGCTTGTATCACTGCAAAATCTTAATAAATGTGCCCTAAATCAAGTATGCGGTAAGTTAGATTTTGTGCTTGCAACGGAAACCTTCGCTTGCAGAAACCTCATGATGCAGCAAGGGATCATTTTGTTTCGATGCACAGGCGAAAAGTAAATGCCGTCAAATCGCATTCAAGGAAAAAACCGCGACCAAGAAAGCATCTCCCCGCCGTTTCTGTTTGCCACCCTTGACTCCCTTGTCTTCTTCGTGCAGAGTGAGACAAGTGCTGTTAAGAGGTGTTTTTTACATGTGGAGTGATCTCCAACAAAATGCTGAGCAGC
Organism: Caiman crocodilus; assembly: GCA_030014935.1. NCBI lineage: Eukaryota > Metazoa > Chordata > Crocodylia > Alligatoridae > Caiman > Caiman crocodilus. Next base: position 1,587,037 of record JAGPOW010001661.1, read on the forward strand.
TGTTCACAGGAGTCCAATAAGGACCCCAAAGCCATAAAACATGGAGCACACGTGCCCTCTAGCGGTCACGGTTCGCGAATGCTTCCACCCCCCAGAAGATGCATTATGCTAAGGACATCAAGGAAGGATACTGGAATATCTTGTCCTCGGGGCGCTGTCTCCGCTCTGCCCCCGATTACAAACATGGGTACGTCCAACCTTGAGAGACCGAGTGCCGTATGTGAAACGCGTGACCCCAGGAGGAGCGCGGCTGGCAGGGTAAGAGCAGGCAGCACAGCGCTCCCGAAGTTCAGCGCGCCCCCTAAAAGACTTGTCAGCAGCACCAAGCCCGAAGGACGCCAATAAACCCAAGGCCCCAACCTGATCGTCTTTGCCCACTGTAAGGGGGAGTCAACCATTTATCACAACAGATGCTGCGTTCAAGGCTAAAGTCAGGGGACGTGCACCACCTCCTTAGCCCTGCAGATGCTTTTTAGTCGCGTGTCTGAGGTGGGGTCGGCCAGGAACGGCTCGGGGAATCTGACAGCAGAGCCTGTACGCCGCGAGAGGTGCAAGCACCAATGCAGCAGCCTTAGCAGGGTGACGGCTCTTCCATCACCACCGCGTACTGCACTACCAGCGCCAGCGTTCAAATGAAAGGAGCTAGCAGGGCGTTGGAGGGGGGGATGGGACAGCCCAATTAATCAGGGCTGAAAACCACAGTGGGGAGGAGTTGTTAGTCTGGCGCCGTGCTGCAAGCGTAGGAGTGACGGGATGCCTGCGAGGGACCCTCTTGCTAGTCATCAGCTGCACTGATGCGACATCCACCCCGTGGAGCAGTCTCTTCCTGAGCGCCAGGGAAGCGTCACTCCTTGATGCTTTAAAACAAGACCAAAATAGCACATTTTCCAAGCTCTTGGTAACACGAGTCTTGTGCCGCCCCCAGAGACAGGGACTGCGAGCTCGTGCTTCCTTCTCATCATACTTCCGATCATTTTTAGCTTGGCCTTTCTTTGCCGGTGAAACAATCTGGCGCAGATTTTATTTGCCTGCTCTTGGTGGATCACGTAGACACACAAGCAAGAGGGTATTTTTAGGCTGACTGGCAGGCTGGCTGGGGCCTGACTCTTTCCAGATGGCGAGGGCTGCTGGTCCAGAGGCGATGAAAAGACCTCCCATCTACTAGAAACGTGTTTGGCTTCAATAAGCGTTTGTTTTGTTCTCGCCCAGCGCCAGTCCAAGATGACAGCGCTCCTCTCCTACAAGGCGAAGCGCGGAGGCACGCGCACGTATTACACATGCTTAATAGCTTCCAAGCGACCCTTCCTGTCTTTGACACAAGCACCTGGCCCCCGGATGGTCTCAGACTCGCAGGGCTCGTCTACACCGAGTGGTTCGGCATCCAAAGATTTAATGGGGCCCTGCAGCAACAGCTGCGAGACCTCCAGGAGCAGAGGCCTTGACAAGGACATAGAAATTCATGGAGCCGTGTTTCTACCAGCAAAATGCCTACAGCCAGGCTCGGACTGGGCCTGCCGAGCTCTCCTGTGTGCCACTGCAACCGGCCTCTGGATGATGTTGGGTGAGGGCCTGCTCAGCTGCTGGCGGAGGTGCTGGAGGTTAAAGTGAAGCCATTGGGGCAAAGAGAGCTTCTCCCACATACAGGAAGACTAGAGCATCCAACAACATTTAGGGCTGGATCCTGTTCCACCCATTAGGCATCTAATAGGTACTTGGGTATCTAGGTGCATTTGTCCCCCCCTGAGAACCTGAAACATTAGATGCATCTGTTTTGTAAGCCAACTTCTTTGCCTTTAAAATTAAGCTACAAAAATCAGCAGAGAGGAGGAGGAGGAGGAGGTGGAAGAGGAGGAGGACCTGCCTTGTCTGTGGCAGGTGTTTCAAGGACTTGGGCAGGGTGGAAGGGAATCGCACAGAAACCCCCCGTCAATGCAATAAGTGCCCTCACGCTTTACAAGTGACATTTCCTGAGCTCCAATCGTCTCTGCCACCCCAACCAGCTGTAAGGGGGAGCGAACCACTTATCACAACAGATGCTGCATTCAAGGAGCGGCCGTTTATTACAAGTTGCTACACGACAAATAAAGGCAAAGTTGCTCCAGAAGGAAAAAACATACCACAAAATGGAAAGACTTAAGGTAAAACGCAGAGCAGTATCATTGTTGAAGGTGTTTTTCTCCCTCCATTGATGCAATGGGCAGTTTAGTGCCCAAGTACCATGGTAATTTCCCAAGTGCTAAATGAAGTACATGAAAAAAAGAGAGCGGGAAATGCTGCAAAATGACCTCAATCCTTTGGTTTTCACACCACACGAAGGCTCAGAAAACACCACACCCCCTAAGCTCCCCGGCCATCCATTTCCAGAGGGTTACGCTGGCACGGCTGATGCCACCTCCCCGGTCAGCCAAGGCCACTACATACAGCATCACGTCCCTGCCATCAGCTCAACAAGGGGAGGACTGGCTTTGCACACATTAACAGCAGCCCTTTCGGGAAAGCCAGCCTGGTGCATGCTCAGTTCCCTTGTGAACCTTTAAGCATTTGGATTAAAAAAAAAAAGTTCATGTTAGAGTAGTTGCTCTTTGCAGAGATCCAGTTGTTAGCACAAATTAGACCAAGAGGGAGAGGATGTGTACGTGCATCATGAGACTGCTTTGCTGCTCTTTGGGTAGGGGAAAAAAAATGCATTCCTTCTCCAAGATCATGACTGTTGACTTCCAGCCCAGCACAGCCAGCCAGGAGACTCCGGAGCGGAGGGAGCAGAACGAAGGCATGGGCAGGGTGGAACATCCTCCAGCCCGGCCGAACATAAACGGAGGGAGCTGGAGAAGTTTAACACCACAGGCACTTAGGCAGCATTTCAGTTCCCGCACAAAGGTTAACCACTTAGAACCAGATTTCGACAGTCAAATAAGCATCCCGACCTCTGGCAGGGCTGACTACCAGGAGGCAACTACAGCTGACTTCAAACAGGGCAGGCAGAGGGCTGCGACCGCAGAAAGTCAGGGTACTTATTTACTTGCCAAAATAGACTTTTAAGTGCTTGCATTCTTATGCCGAGCTATTTGGCTTGAGATTTAGGCTCTTGACGCCTGGGTTTTCTCCTAGGAACTAAAAGGTGCAGATCGGCTGCCTAGAACCAGCGCAGGGTCAGGCTAGGAGGATGAAGCACACGCTCGTATCCAACTGCTTACCGAAAGATGCTAATTGCTATCATGAGTCCCAGGAAGCCAGCCAACACCAGTCTGTGACTACTCCCTTCCCGGTGCTAGTTGGCCAGTCAGATGACTACGGGGAGGATAACATTAGGCTGTGGCTTTTCTTCACCAGGCTAGGGTTGTTCCTCAAGGGCTCCATCCTGCACCACGCACTGACCCAGGGGCAGGCATGGGTCGTGGGCTAGCAGACGGGCTTGCCGATGGCTAGGTACGAACAGCAGAACCAGAGCGCCTGTCACCCCACCCCCTTACGCCCAGGGAGAGGCAGCTGAACCAAGTGACAAATATCGCAGTGTTTGCAAAGCACAATGGTGGCGCACAGCCCCCGAGCTGGCTCCCGCCGTGTTTGTGTTGGCAGATCGAACTCCCAGCCACGTCCTGCACTCACTTCTGTTGTTTTTTTTCTCCCACATAAACACCTTCTGCCAAAGCCCTTGGCACATCTTCGCTTCCTGGTGGCTTCTGCAAATGGGTTTTGCTTCAATTCCATGTTTGGGGATTTTTCTCTTTTTGGGGGTTTTTTTCACACAGGAGATAAAAAAAATTTTGCACAAACTTTGTCAGCTGCAGAAGACATTTGGGACCCCTCGCGGTCGGTCTCATTCCATTGCCAAATGTCACGCACGGGTTATTTAGCTTGTCCTCACGCAGCCAGGGAGACTTACCTGGGGAGCTGTAAATACCCAGTTAGCAACTCTTCCCACCTTGTTCCTCTCTCCCCTTCTCTTGCCTGGTTTCAGCCGCAGGGGATCAGTGACCTGACATCCAGGTCCCCAAGAGGCTTCTAAGTGCAAGCCGGGTATCGGGTAGGTGCAGTTTTCAGACTGTCCAGAAGTTTTCCAGCTGCAGTCACCGCACCGTAGCATCTGTGCTGCTTCAGCCTGCGAGTTTTCTGTGGCTCTAGGGCAGTGGTTTTCAACCTTTTTTCAGGTTGAGAACATTTTGAATGGGGGCATGGACCCCTCTGAATTGCAAGTGCAGGTATTCTCATACCTTGGATTAATCACAGTCCTCTTTTGCAGACCTCTTAAACATAGTCTGCGGCCCCTCCGGGGTTGAAAACCACTCTTCTGTGGTATAATGGTCATTGTGCCAGGAGTCTGGCAGCAGACTCCCACAACACCCCTACTGTACAGCATGTGCAGACTATTAGGAACAAGGGAAATCTTCTTAATTAGTCCCTCTCACCAGGGGAAGCCTCTCCCCGTGACACTAGCACAGACTCCTAATTAGTAACAGTCGTCTGGGAAATGAATGACAGTCATAAGGCATTCCTGGATGAGAGACGGCTGTTAAGTAATTCTCACCTGAGAGTTGCTGGAAAAGCCCAGGCTGTCTCCATGATTTTGGAGACTCCGGTCTAACCGTATCTACTGAGAGTGAAACCATCACTCGGCACCTGCTTTCCAGCACACATCCTTCTGGGTTCAGCTGTCAGAAGCTTCATCAGGGAAGACGCATATTGCACGGAGCGAGAGAAAGACACTGGCTTATATGCTACATTGAAATTATGGATGGAAAGTGCTGCAAGAACTCAATGGGACTGCAACCAGTGCAGAATATCAGGCCTTGGCTTCTATGCATAAATAGGCATTTCACCATTTTTTATTGCATTTCAAAAAGGACGAACGAGATCCAACAGAAATAAGAAACATCACTTGCTTTGAGTAGTGGCAGGCACCAACATTGCTCAACCCAACCACGTGTGGAGTAAGACTCCCGGCCAAAACTTGACGTAATGACTGACTTTCAGCAGGCTTCCAGATGTTCTCAAAGCCTGCGTGGACAACACAATTAACAGGCTGGGCCATTACATGGCCCCCGGCACCCAGTTTCTGAGCATCTCACAATCTTTAATGCGTTCAGCTTCACAAAACCCCTGTGTGTGAGGTAAGGACGTGCTAGAGATACCAGGCTCAGATAGAATAAGAGACTCGCCCAGATCAGACTGTGGCAAACAAGGGATTTGGACGCTGTGTTTCTAGTTTCATGATAACACTGTTAGCACTGGACCTTCCTCCCCCTCCCTTGGATAGACAGCATCCAGCTCCATACCGAGGAGCTGCTATCTGACGCCCCAACCTTGCTGTTCGGCCAGCTGAGAACATTCAAACTCAATGGGAGCATCTACACGTGCAATTAACCCAAAGCAATACATTTCCGTGAGTTTATTACTCTCGGATGTTGCAATTGCATGTGCACCTGGGATGGCAGTCCGTTGAGCTGTGGCGGCCCAGCCCTAGCTGGCAGGGGGCCAGGGGATGCATCCTGCATCCAACGTGCTGCGGAGGAGCTGGCCGGGGTACGCGCGTGCTCCAGCGTGAGGCTAGCCGGTAGGCAGCCCTGCACTGACGCACCCTCACGCCCCAGCCAGCTGGGTCCGTGCCTACACCTTGCACATGCAAAAACTCCGGAGAAGGGTCGTACTTGCATGTCCGAGCACTACACGACGCTGAGTTTATTAGTTTACTGCAGCCTAATAGGACTGAACATGTAGACGCTGCGACGTTTGCTGCAGAACGAACGAGGCAGCTCTGCAGTGAACGTCTCGTGATGACGTGCCGCACGCCACGTTTAGGAATCGGCTCCATGTCTGGAATAAGATAACCATTTGTGCGGAGCCGAGACAAAGTGTGGTGGGCTCCTCTCAGGAACTGGACGTGAGAACGTAAAACAAGCAGCTCAAGCCTCCAGGACGGAAAGGAGACACCGCGAGAGTCAGAATGACCTAACCCCACGCTGCGGCGGCCTGCTCGCTAGGCACACTTGGACGGAGCGAATGCAAGAGCTCCCAGCGGGCAGCCATGTGTTCTGGAAACCGGCCCGATGAACACGCTCCCAGCTGGAGCGATAATAGCAGGGCTCACCTCATCCAGAAGTCTCCCTGACTTCTCAGAAGCCACGGGGTTCCTAGAAATGCTCCTCTCCCTGTCTCCAAAGCCACAGGAGCGGCCCCATGCCGTAGGGGTGTGCTCTGTATCCACACTCCCATGTAAAGTCTAAACATCTCCAAGCAGTTGAGACAGCAAGGAAAACTGAAGGTGAATGGAGTGCATGCCAGGGCAGTGCTGTGTCTGCTCAAGTCTGCACGGCCTGAAACAACAGCTGCAGCCCGAACCGTGTCTTACCGCCTTGACGGGGTGTCAGCAACGTATTCCACATTATGCTCAGCTCAGTGACTTCGTTAATGGCCATTACTTCTGCATCCAGCTCAGACACTGATCTCCCAAACCCAAACTGCCTCTCTCAGCTGCCTAGCAGCCTAAACACGTGGCCTGGCTCCAGCGTCCTGCTGCCAACTCTTCTAGACAGGCAAGTCCAGTAAAAACCGCCCCTCTGCAGTCCTCTGACTATGCACAGTGGGGCCAGCCCCGAAGAAACGGACTCGAGTATCCGGTACCTGGGGGAGGGGATGCTGCTTGGAGTGTATGTATTTCTAGATTTAATTCAGTATCAATCTTAGTTTTCAGGACAGGCTTGCTTTGACACTGGAGCTCCTCTCTGCAGCCCTAACATGCAGTGCAAGGACATTGCCACATGGTTTAGCTCAGGTTTCCTATGGAGCACACGAGACCTTGCTTATCGATCCACACATTGTGACTATGCACAAACCCCCACAAACAGAAAACAGGTGCTTGAACCCTAAACAGTAAGCCAGTTAATAGTAAACCCAAATTATCAGTGCTCTCTCCCTGGTCCCACCCTGCTTGACTCATGGGCTTCTCAGCAGAGTGCACCTCACCCAACAGCTATAGCTAGGGTTGCTGTACGGGACTGGCTAGCGTGATAATGCCTGGCTGCTAGAGGTGAGCTGGTATTTGGGAAGATGCTCCTCTGCAGCACGCGGAACAGAGCTGGCTGCAGGGCTGACACTACCTCTTAAGGACGCACAGGAAACAAAAGTGATTCCTTGGTCCCTACCCTTCTGAGCGGTCACAAATTCAACGTCACAGGCCAGCCGTTCTCAGCAAACCCCTGCCTGCTGACAGACCCACAAGGTTTGCACGCTGTCGGCCTTGCTTTCAGCAGTTTCCAAGAACGGCTGCCTGATGCTCCATCTCATGAAAGGGAGCCACCCACACGACCGCTGGATTTGCATTATCCATCTGGACAAAAAAGAAGAGACAAGATGCTAAAAGTGGGGGGCTATGAGTGTGGTGGGGGGAGGTGTGTGTGAGGGGTGTCCCTCCATTGTGAAACCTAAATCTCATTCCCACGATTCAGGGGCTGTCTCACATTGTGCTTCAAAAGGTGTCAGATCATCCCGGGCACTGACTAAAATAGGTTCCAGACATCTCTGCTCATCATCTCATCACCTGTTCCAGAGCTTAACATAGCAACAAAGGTCTCATGCCACACATCTCTGTGGCTCAACCGTGCAATGTTAGTCCCTTCACTGCTCCAGGTGGGAATGCAGCCCAACCACAGACCTGCCACGGCTCCTTTATATTCACGCGTAGATCCCAATGTGGTTTGGCAGAGATTTGGATGCAAACTCCAGCCTCGGGTGACTTCTTGCAGACGCTTGGCAGGCTGCCTCGCACCATCTCTCTGGACTGGGTGTGCCCTGGAGTTCCTCCACATGCTTAGAAACCCCACGAAACTCTCTGCAAACAATGGAGAAACAGAGACAATGATAAGGAAAGCAGCCAAGTGTGACAGGACCCGGCCCTACCCACCCCGGAGTCAAGCAGTGATAAATTTATTGCTGCACATGAATGACCGTCTCGTTTCACTTGTTCACTTCCAGCTTTTGCTAACAGAAGTTGGCTAACTCTGGTCTCTCCTGTCTCCACATTCAGGGCTTGCTGGCATATAGCTTGGGCCACATTCACAGGTACAATGCAGCTGCGTAAAGGTGCCTTGCACCAGGTCATCTCCTGACGTCCGTGACCCTTTACATAAGAATGAGCTCTGGCAGAAATGCAAATCCAGCCCAAAATCTTTACTTGGTCTCTTGGGACTGGATTCACCTTCTCTGCATGTGGTTCAGTCAAAGCCCTGCCTCACAGAAACATCTGGTGCTTTCCCTTACATGCAGGGACTTCAGCATATATTTTCACTGAAGAAAAAGCTGGACTGGAATCAAAAGGGAAGCAAAGACAGCCCCAGATGCCAATGTGGAAGAAGTTCATGGCCATAACAGGCAGAACCAGACTCACAGCTTGGATCATCCCCCAGCTCTGGTGAAGTTTCCTGCCAAGGTTTGACATCCAGCTCAGCCCCTTGCCTGTCTAACCCATGCCCCTCTTCCCCTGTTGTGGAAGCAGCATCCCACCCACTCCAAGTGCAATGGATTCAGCTGGCCCAGTCAGGACTGCAGGCCTCTTTTCTTGAGCATGTGAACCTCTCTTAGACCACCCAGCTCCTTGTGAATTTTACATGTACAGTTTATGCCCTAAATAAAGTGCAAGATCACAAAAATGTGCTGCACTGGACGCTCTGGTATACTGAGGCGAGCGCAAGAACGGGAGGCAGGGGCATCTCCACAACCAGAAGATATTCTAATGGAAAGAGAGAGTGTCATGTGTCCAATTTCTCCTGACGTGGAGAAAACATGTGATTGGACACAGGGCAGCAATGAAGCTCACTGCCAGTATCTAAGGGTAGGTTCAGATCTCTATGGCGAGGCAAACTTTTGCTGAATTTAACCAAATGGTTTCTGAAAAGAAAGTTTCGGGAAATTAAGAAATCCAGATGTTCCTGACACCAGTTACTGCACAGTGTCACATTACACTTCACAATGAGATTTTAAGTCCGGTTTCATTCCCTCACCTTGTCTCGTAACCCCGCTCACGCTGAGATGAGCAGCCCCAGACAGCCTTCGTGGAGCCCAGGACAGGTCCCTGGCAGAGGGGGGAATCTAGAATACGACAGCAACAGGACATTGAATCTACAGGAACCAGGTGTTAGCTGGTCACGGAGGGCATGTTACATATCTCTGGACATCCAGGGATGAGACAGACTCGACACTGCCCTCCACCCCCATTGCTATAACTTCTAAGGCCATTTAAACATGCCTTGCAATGACCCTTTCCTCATATGCAGCAATGAGAAGGTGTTTCTTGCATCCTCGCTTTGCCATTGTCTTGCCAGAAGACGAAGAGAAGTGGAAGGATCAGCTGTACGAATCCAGAGCATCTGCTGAGACTTTTGAAATGATTCATTTCTCTGGCTACTTCAAAAAATTAAGCCTTAAGCCTGGCACACTGGTAAGAGCTGGGTCTGAGATGTCTCAGGTTGCATGACACTAGGAGGGAGGGAATGGAGCACAGGCTACACTATCAAGTCCCATACAAGTGCCTGAGTGTCAGGGCTGCAAACCAGCCAGCAGGGAAACTCTCTCGCTAAACCACCGTTGCAGTGGAAACAACGATGAACGCCGAACCAGAGCAGCAGTCTCAGGAGCAGCTCTGAGAAAGCAAGGATGACATACAACTTCCGTAGGGGGAGGTCCGTTTAAACCATACAAAAATGGGATAAGGATTGCGTTTTCTGTTGCAAACGCATAGAAAAACTTCAGGTCCGGAGCTCAGGAAATCTGTACGTCCAACAGAAAAAGCAACCAAAACTCTGAAAGCCTGTTTTAGATCTCAAACAGGGCGTTGGATGCAAAGCGAGACAGATGCGTTGAGTTTGTTTAAAAAAAGTTGTGTTCCTAGAAAAAGGAAGGAGCGAGCAGAGGAGGAACTGAAACTAGGATGCTCTTTCATGCCCATTATCACTGCATAACTCTGATTTTTATTTGCTGCATCATCCACATCCAAGGGTTTCCAGTCTCTTAGTAACCATATATTTCATTTTCTACCCAGGTCGACTCCTTGCTTCTCCCCACCCGGTCACTGCACAGCTCGTAGATCTCGTTGGTCACAAAGCCACTCTCAGTACTGGCCAACGTCACAAAACCGCTCTCAGAAGTGTTCACAGCCACGTTCTCATAATCCCCGGAGAGGTTGTCCAGCATATTGTCTCCAGGCGAACGGAAGGAGGAAATCTTAGTGTCAGGCCTAGTTCCAGCCAGATCTGCTTCTGACTGTCTCTTAATTACATTGTAAATCTCCAGATTGGGACTGTTTGGCCTTTGGGGAGAGAGCCAGACATCCTGCTCCTTTGGACTTGCGTCGACTCGGTCTTGTCTCCTTAGTGAAGGAGGGGTGGGGGGGAAAGAGAAGAAAAAGACAGTTCCTTATCTGTTCCAGTATTGCACATCTCTAACTATATGCTCAATGGCGGCATGTCAGGACCGTTACCACTATCAGCCCGGAGTCAAGGACTCATTTCTTATTTGCAGCTGCAACAAGAGCATTACTGGTCTGATCATTTCCCTATCATTTCACCTCCCTATGCTCATATGACTTGCCCGTTCTGACCTCCCACGAGTGGGACAAGAGAGAAACGGGGCTGTGAGGAATCAGGTTTCGGCTCCAACACGATGGGCTCCTGCTCTGGATCTACCTCTCCATCAGCAGCCCCAGGAAGGAGGATACCGATGGCATGAGCTCATCGGGTGCCCACGGGTATTGCAGCAGCTGGGTGCTGGCCAAGGTGCTGAAGCATCTGAGCATGTGACTCCCCACTGTCCCACTCAGCAGATCCCCCCCCCAGTCTCTAGCTGGTCTGAAATGGGGTGCCAGGGGCTGACCAGTCAAACACCGCTAGGGCAGTCTAAGAGCATCTTCATTCACACCACTTGGTAAGATCCATGAATGCAAGGAGTTGTGGAAATCAACTACTGCCCACTCCTGTTTCCTTTTCCTACTCTTTTGCTCATCCATTTAATCTGTCCTCATATTTGAATGCCCCCCCATACACACACACACAACAGCCTTGCCCAGTTTCCTCCTAAAAACTCCCTGATGCAGCAGTTGGTCCATGGAGCAAACAGTGCTTTAACTGTATTCTCTGTTCCTGTCTTTTCATCTCGAGTCTTAAAAGAAACGGGTCTCTGAGGCCCATTCTCTCCGTTGTTTCTACTGATATGGGTACTAACTTCAGTGTGGGTCATGTCATCTCACCTGGCCAGTAGGAACAGGACATTTTTACATGGGCCAGTGAACACTTTCATTCACTAACACTGTGGCCCATGTTTGACTTATCGACCTACAATTCCCTGCTCTTCAACAAAGAATAGCTTGGTATCTCCTGTGAGTGGGCTAGGGTAGGAGGCAGAGTTTACATACATTTTCAGTAAAAGATATAGCATTGCACACATTAACAGTAAGTAGCAACACAAGCAGCCTTTAGCTGTTTTCATCTCATTCAGTAACACCACTGGGAAAACAGCGGATGCTGTTTTGGGAGTCCCAGGTGCACCTTCTGCATAAGGTTTTAATTTAAGTACAGTCCTCATCTTGATTTAAAGACTGAGCAGTAATAAGGGTAGAGTGACTCTGTGCAGCTGTGTGGGGAAGGCAAAGAGAAGATACAGGAAAATAAAATGCTATGGGTACAATCTGGACAAATAATATTTGGTAATCCTACAGAGAAATTCCAAACAATCATTTTATATACATTCTTATGCGATGCCAGAAATACTGCATGGTTATAATTTGAATAAACTAACAGGTTTACTATATCAACACTGCAACATGCAAAGCCCATACTGCTTTTGTAGGCATTATGCAGACAAGCTGCACATTTCTGAACTGTCTTGCTCGCACTGATAGGGTTTGCTTGTAAAGTCTGCAGCTAACTGCAAAAAGGGCTCTTGGGCCAGACAAGACGCAAAGGTTCATTTTTTGCTCAACAATGTCACTTGCCTCTTTGCGAAAAGCCAAAAACAGAAGACGGCTGTAACGACCATCAGGAGGAGGAGCAGAGGGATGCTGGGGATTAAGATATAGGCAAGACTCAAAACAGGTTCTGGAGGGAAAAATATGAAATTACAACTTTTATCCAGGTTGCAATGCATTTTGCATGCACAGAGTATTACAGAGACATCAACAGGTGTCTAAGGCAGTGCTGCTTAATGCTAGAAAAATATCCCCAGTCCTTCTCGGAGGTATCGGCAGCCATCCCCCATCTCACAGTGACAGTTCACCTACAGAACGATCCCCCACCTCAAGCACAGCAAGTCAGAGCAAACTGAGCTACATAAATATGAGATATATTAATTACTGTATGTTGTTATATTAACTATACTACTGTATTAATTATTATATATTAAATAACCACAACCGCCAGTTTAGGTTTGGAGCTGTAAACATGCTGAACAAAATTTTCCAACATGGATGTCTCGATTCAGACTTTTACGTTCGTGGTTAGATACCCAAATACGCAGCTCAACATTCAATGTCAGTGGAAGTTGCAGGCACGTCTACAGGGAGAGGGTACGACTAGCCATTGAGCGTGCTGCCTACCTTTGGCTTCTTTAAGTGTTACGTTAGCCTCCTCCTTAATCGGTTCTCCCGGGGATGTTGGTTTCAGGGATCCTATGACAACATCTGGGATAAAAGATCTTGGTTACTATTGTATATACTTATTAAGTACTGGAGGATATATTAATCTCTCAGCTGGGAATAAAGGAACCTAATTTTTCCTTTTTGCATGAACACTGGGACATAGGAATTTCTTGAGGGGGTCAGAATCATGATCCGTCTAGTCTCCAGATATATTTAGCACAAGCTATGTCAGCAGTACTGAAGAGGGAGAACCTGTCTCCCAGCAGGATGTGTGAGATAACAGGAAGGGGAAATGGCAGTATTTAAGCCAAACTGTAAATGCCCTAAATTTGTTAGACATATTCCCAGAGTTGGACAACTGGGTGTCATTTCACTCAGTCTAATCTTGTGAAGGTAATGATGGATTTAAGGAATGAGACATGGTGCCTTCTGAAAGGTCCCAGCATCCCTCAGAAGGAATTTCAGAGTATCATTAATGACCAAGCAACAAGTTTCCTTCTGCCTCTACTCAGCAACAGGCAGGCTAATGTTTGGACTTTCAATATATCCAACTTCAATCCTCTTCTCCCCTCACACAGCAAGAGGGATGAAGTCAGTCCACTAGCACCAACTTGATGCCTTTGACCTTTCAAATGCAAATCACTAATTTAAAGGTCATACTTGCAGGTCCAAATGACTTTGTACAGCTTTGGCATCGACTTGTCTGGCAGCCGCAACCACCAGTTTAAGTCTGAAGCTGTGAAGACGCCAGACAAAGTTTTCAGTCGTGGGTGTCTAGATTCAGACTTCTGCATTCGTGGTTAGATACCTGAATACGCAGCTCAACGTTCAAGGTCAGTGGAGGCTGCAGGCATGTCTACAGGGAGAGGGTATGACTAGCCACGGAGCGGGCTGCCTACCTTTTACATTAGCCTCCTCTTTGATCAGTTCTTCTGGGGACGTCGGTTTCAGAGACCCTATGCCAACACACAAGGTAAAAGACCATGGTTAATACTGTATGTAATCATTAAATACTGGAGAAACTCAAGGAGCTGTCACAAAGAACGGAGAATAAAGGATTCAGACACTGCCATCTGCAAACAGGATGTTTTAATCTTTTCTTCTTTGGATGCAAGCTCCACAGCATAGCAACGGGCTCCAAATCCAGCACCAACACCATGCCAAGCCAGGCTGATGCCTATGGGGTTTAGGAGCCAACCAGAAGGAAATGCCAAAAAAAGGAAACCCTCTTTGTGCAGTGGCTTTTCAGTCTCTTGAGATCTGTGCCTTTAGGAATGGAAGTGAATATTTTTACCAACTCCCTGCCCCAAACACAAGTGTCTGGGACTTACCCTCATGAGAGTCCTCTTCCGGTGCACTTGTGGGCTTTTCTAAAGAAAAAACAATACACATTTACGTGCTTGACTAGAATCACCCAGTCTAGCAAATGCAGCGAGAGAACCTTGTGTTGGCCTTTGCAAAGGCATGCTCTCCTCTCAGGCCACAGTTCACAGATGTTTGGGTCAGAAGGGATCTCAGTAGGTCATTGAGTCCTGCCCTGGGCAGGAAAGAGCGCTGGGTTAGATGATCCCAGCCAGGTGCACGTCTAGCCTCCTCCTGAAGACCCCAAGGGAAGGGAGAGCACCACCTCGGTTGGGAGCCCATAAAAGACTCTGAACATTTACAAAGTCCTTTGAAAATCTCTTGGAGTCTCTAGGTCTGTCCATTCTCACAAGGCCACTAACTAAGGAAGTATTGAGACCCTCCTGTTTAAAGGACTTTATTCGTGTAAATGCATTTGTCTCCCTGTACCGAGGAGACAAGCTGGGACAATGTCATCTGGTCAGAATATGCCCTCCCTTGGGAACAAGAATACAGACATTTTTACACAACGTGGAGTGGCTCATTACCAAGAGAATATTTGCAAATGAAGTTATTCTTCATGTTGCATCTGTCATCGTTCCACTGAAACATATACGGCCCTCCGACACCGGGTGGGGCAGAGGGCTGGTGATACATCACGACGCAGATTTCGCTCCCGCAGGAGGGCTCATCTTCATACCAGTTCCTAGGAAAACCAACCGAACATTGCGTCAGCTAGGATGCGGCTCCCTACAAACCTGGAACATAGCACAGGACCCTGAGCAGCAACTAGCGCTGGATGCGGTTTGACATGCATGCTGTCATCAGCCGGAGCCACGCTAATGCTAATAACAAGAACGGCGTGTTGTTTCACGGCTTTGTTTCACACCAAACTTGCAGGTTCAATCCCTGGTTGGACCACGTGATCTCTTGAGGTCCTTTCCAGCTGGGAAAGGACATTTTCACAGGGCGGGAGCTCCGAAGCTGAGCTGCCTAACAAAATGACCTTTTGCTGTCAAGAGAGTATTTGAATACCACTTAGAGATCTCAGAGCTGGAAGAGAAGGGGAGGCCAAAGGACATAAGGGAGTTAGGTACTAAAGCCCAGGGGAATCCAATGTGGGCTGAGCATCTCACTCTCTTACTTGTAGCACGACCGAGGTAAACTCAAGGTTTACTGCAATTTTAGGGCAAAAACAGCTAAGGCCAGAGATTGTAAATCTTCATTGCCTACATGATCTTAACTTCCACTTGCCAAGGAAGTGAAAAAGCTGATGCAGAATCTCTTTTCCTCTGGCTAGAAATGCACAAAACTGAAAAACCCGCCTTGCAAGCGAGGCTTTTTCCAGCAATAACAAAATACTGCAGCTGGAAAAAGGACAGCGCCTTCCAAATGGAGCACTGGCAACCTTCCTTTGTTATTTAGCACCTCCATTATGTACCAATTACCGTGCAGGCCTTTTAGCGCTTACACTGTTAGGAGAGTAAAACTTTTAACTTTATATAGCTGGACTTTGGCAAAATGCTCGTTCAAGAGTTCAGTATCCAAGGGCTCCTAAGAGACATTAGGCAAGTCTCGTAGCCACAGTGATTTACGCTCGCTGGCCTCAATCTTTTCTGTCCTAAAAATATACAGAATCGGTCAGAGTTTACCTCAGTCTCACTTGCTGCGAGTAAGGGAGAAAGGAGCTGGCACATGTGGAAACCTGGCCCCTAGAACAGAAACAATTCCAGATCTGTCAGATTATTTCACAAGGGAAACTACTGGACAGATGTCAAACCAAAAGGCTTGCATTCATTATAAGGCATTCTTTCCAATTCTGGTTTCCAGCACATGCAACTTTGCTCGTGGTATTACAGGTTTCTCGATGGAAAAAAACAACGTACGTGGGTCCCGGCGTTCCAATACAAACGGTGATTTTATAGAGGAGATGCTAGTTACTTGAGAAAAAAAAGGCGTCCATCTACCATGTTGGGCCACATCCCCTGGTAATAAGTTGGCAGAGCTCAGCTCCTGCAACCAAAGTCAACTGAGCACTGCCCACCCGTAAGTGCAGGGGATCTAACCCCAAACTGCCACCATCTACCTTCAGGGATTCGGACCAGAGAGGGCACAGGGGAACGACCCCCGGCACAGGGTCTCTTTGCAGCTCGGGACAGAAGCTGCACACAAGCTGCAGCCACAGATCTGGTCCATCTCTCGACCTGCAGGTCCCAGGGGGAGCCGGACAGGCCGGTTCTCCTCACATCTGGCTTTGGTGCGACGTAAAGGATGAGCATTTTCTCCAACGATTCGCCCCATTTTGATCTCGAGATGGACGTGCACCACGCTCCTCTCCGCTTGCTGGAAGATACCAACATCTGCTTTTCCTCCACTCTCTCAACAAACTCATCCTAAGAAGTCGAGAAAAAAAGAGCAGGCCCTTTCCCTTACTGTGGCTTATCGATCTTGCACTAATCGACAGGGTATTTTAATGCACACGGAAGAACTCCGATTAAGACTTTGCCATATATACGCAGTTAAGTGATGCCATAAAATATTTAATTACCATTGGGCTATTTAATGAAGTTGATGATTCGATCACTGTAAATGCTGCAAAACTTGCCAGATAATGAAAGGAATAGTTCCCGCGCGTTCACTTTTTTTTTTTTTTAAGTGACTTTAATTAGCAGTTCTGCAGTAACTGCCTCTTTGGCAAAACTTTCTTGAACCAGCAAATTCACTGCAGTATTGGCCTCCTGTTGCTTAGGCTTTCAGGGGGCTGGCAGCACTTGGAGTATAAATTATTCTAGCTGTACACCCAGAAAACGCAAACTGCTGATGGGTTCATTCTTGCTGATCTCCTAGAAAGCTGGGCCTTACAGGCAGGCTTAGCTTTTAAGGCTAAGCACACTCTGGTTTGATAATAACTAAACAGTATTTAGAAGCTAGGAATGTATCAGGATTGTGTTCTGTGGCACGGTATTACAAGGGCAGAATTGCAGAAATATTCAGGGACCCCCTTGCTTCACGGCAAAAACTCTACCAAGCCCTGTAAGGATCTGAATGAACTCTGCATTTCTCAAGCCCTGTTCTTTCTTGCTGTAATAGGAGGGTGTAATTGTGCAAGGGAGCACAGGGGTCCTGCTGCTTAGGGTCAAACACCACTTTGTACATGCTTTGGATAGGTCTTTAATGCCGCCAGGTCATGCCTGTACTGCCTCTGGGCTGAGCCCAGCAATGCCTCCTCGCTCACCCCCCCTTGGTACGCTCTAGATCCTGGCAGCGAGGGGCGATAAGACAACACAGCCCAGCCCCTGGCGCACACCTTGGGTGTGTGTATTGGTGCACTAGGGCATCCTGGGTTTGGCGTGCTGTGCTTCTCTGTAGCGCTCTGGGGCTCAGCACAGAAGCGGCACACAGAAGACTACTACCATTACCGAAATCCGGACGAGCTGCCATCAGACCATGCGTACAGGTCCTGACAGTCTGTGCTGTTATCCAGGTCTTCGCCTTTCCTCCTCAGGCCTATCCAGAAGTCTCCATCCGAAGCCAAGAGCCCCGCAATAAATTTTTCAATCAGTCTCTGCTCTGCTTCTGATTCAATGCTAACGAGGTGCCCGCCGTCCCTTCTGCAGGCCTGATCAGCTTCGGCAAAGCTGATCCTCCGCGAGGCGTCATGGAAGTACACGATCTTGTAGCAGGGGCGCTGAGTTCCACCCCGGCAAACTGTCTGTCCTGCGGAGAGGAAAATAAGCTAGTTACAGAGACGCTGGGCATTAGCACAGAGCAAGCAGATACCGTCCGTTCTCACGCCGGGTGCGATTTGCACACTGCAGCAGTTTGTATAAAAATCTCTCGGTCCCCCTCCTACACATAAATGAGGCCAAATTGGGTGTTTTCAGACTTTGCTTACTGCACACCCTGGTCTAGACCGGTCTGCACAGCACTGCTTTCTCAGATGCGGGACTCCCCTGCTCTACCAGGTGCTCTCTGCAATACAAGACCTTTTGCACTTCCCTACGCAGAGGGAAGTGAGCAAATGTGGTCCAAAATCTTTTTACGAAAGAGAGAGACGCTGCACTATGTGCCATTTGATAAGAAGGGAACTGGTTAAAAACTCACCAAGAGTTGCAGGCCCAGGAATAATAATTATTTACTTCCTGAGGGGTGCAGAATAGGTTTGGGGAACCGGACGCACACGCGTGCAGTCTGACGTGGTCAGACTGTTGCAGACTGCGGTGCCGTTCACTTCTGAGGAAGAAAACAGCGACTGTTTTCAGATGGCCACCAGCCAACGTCTTGCTCATGCATGGAGCAGCGAGGCTTATTTTGGTTGTAAAAGAAGGAAAGTGCAGATCAAAGTGAGCAGACACGCTCAGGCTATAAATGGTGTCCTCGAACATTTCATAACCAAACATTCCAACATATTTAAACAGTGGAAACAAAGCATTTTGTTTTACAGAACAAATATTTCTTCTCCAGCTCGTGATACACACAACCTGGTAAGCTAGGGGAAAAACATTTAGCAGCCGCAGAAGAAAAAGCCGCAGTGGCAGTGTAAATAGAAACGGGTCTAGGATGGGTCACTCTTAACTTCTGCGTCGTAATCCAACGTTTCTAAAAAATGCCTGCCTGCCTTTTCCCAACCCTACACCCTTCAGCTGGACCGCTACTATAACGAGAACTGAAATGCTTTCCGCACTGGAGATTTAAATCCAAAAAAGAGCAGGATGTTTAAAACTGTAGCGCACGCCCCAAAGCACTGACACTGGTGGGTGCTATAAAAGCTTCATTTAAAGCGTGTCTTGCAGGAACTGTATAGGAATAGCACCAGTTCCTAATTACCCAGCTATTCCCACAAACTGGCAGAACATTGAGTCTGGGCGGCCAACTTGTCATTGCTTTTAGCAAAGGAAAGATCGAATGCAGCCGATCACTTCCCAGATGCCCCTACAAGTTAGCTGTCCAAACAGCGACTTCACTGTGTGGCGAGTTATCGATCAGGCAATGGAGAGATGCTCCATCCCCAGTGTTTGTCAATATGAAACAACAGTCCTTTGCTTGGTTTCCCCCTGGACCGAATCCCTGCCTTCCCACCACCTGCAAAGTGCCGGATCCAAAACTTCAATGAGCTGCGGACAAGGCTCAGAGTCCACAGGTCAGAGCTGCCAGCAGCCCAACGCCCCAAAATGCACGGCTGCTCCCCAAAATGTATGGCTCTCCGAACACAAGAGCGGAGACAACTGTTTAAAATGCGAGGGCAGAAAATTCATTTCTTCCACGCGCTGTAACAGGTCTCTGGAGCTCGCTGCGCCGAACTCCCGGCGGAGTCCCAAAAGGGCTCGAGGTGCATGCATTATCGCTATCACATATTCAAGGGAGCGGGGCAGCAGTGTGCAGGCTGCACCACACGCTCCACTTGCACACCTGTCGTGCTGCAGATGCTGCACGCAGGTAACAAACCCCGGTTACCTGCACGCTGCTTAGCGCTCGACGGCCTGGCTACCTTTACCCCATTACAAGACGTCACCCTAAGAAACCCTCGGCGGAGCACCCGCGCTCCAGCATCGCTCTCAGGCTACCGTCAGGAGCATTTAGGACCCGCTGTCTTCCTCGCAGCCCCCGGAGCTGCCAAGTGAAACCGCGGAGGCCGGTCTCCATCCGGGAGGAGCGCGCGGCGACTCCAGAGACGTCCGCAGCCTGATGAAGGGGTCTTGCTCAAAACATTTTCCCAACTTTTTTTTAAGTTGGTCTAGATCAAAGATATCCGCTTCGCGCGCAGAGCCGCGCGGGTGCCCCGGGAGGCAGCAGGGGCAGGGGCTGCGCGCGGCCGGGGCAGACTCACCGCTCAGCAGCCTGGCCCCGCCGGCCCGGCCCTGGCCCCGGCCCCGGCCCCGGGCGCAGCCCAGCAGCGCGGCGCACAGCGCGGCCGCCGCCAGCAGCCGCCCCGGTCCCATG
>JAGPOW010001661.1:1620976-1666495 GCA_030014935.1 Caiman crocodilus
AAAAAAAAAAAAAGACCCAAACATTTTACTAAAATGAGGAAAATACACTGTAATTACAGAGTGAGACTGGCAGCCTTATCAAAGTATTTAATGTTTGCCTTTGATTTAGATGCCTGGGCTCAGCTACGTGGGAAACATGCAGTATTAATTCACCAGTCCTATTGCCGGTGACTGCAAGGAAAGTTTCACTCTGCACAATGTACCGGCATCTAGAAAGCCAAAGCCTTTTAGTCAATATATGCAAGTGGTGTGTGCTCCCGTGTGACAAGTGCCTGAATAATTTTCTAATATGGCAGCATGACTGAATCGCATAATCCTGGAGTGTATAATTAACCATTTAGAAAAGGGTTATTTTAACTGATTAAAAACCCAAACGAGGGAGATGATTTGATGCAGAGTTGCTAATTGTTAACGCCTTGTATTCCAGGGGGTCTTGAGAGAACCAAGGAGCCCTGTAAAGACCCAAGGTGGGGTTGGGTCTGAATAGTGCAAAAAATACACAATACAGCCCCTGCTATGCGATGTCAGGAGGGCAGGTGCGCAGAGCACGCAGAGAGCAGCACGACCGGGGGCATCCTGCACCTTGGCTCTCCAGCATGACTCAAAGCAGTCCCAGGGATGCTCTAAGCCCCACGGGATAGGGATGACCCCCAAAGGGCTGGTTCAAAGGCAGGCTCACTGGAGCAGCGAGGTCACGAGCAGGTGGTGCTGAGCCAGCTATGATGCCTCTGCATTATGGGAACATGCCAAGTGAATCCCTCCCTATCCATCCTTGCCCATGCCAACCCTTTTCCACCAGGCAAGCAGGGGCAAAAGTTTCCTCGTTGCTTAACCCATAATATTTAGTATATTGGTTACGGCAGCATTTCCTATAATGTGCTGCCTCACCTACCCCAAATGTCCTACCCTGCATATAACCTATAGTGTATCCTACATAATCCATTTGTGCTTTCAGGTGCAGAGACATGTGCATGTCACATGGTTTTCGTGCAATTTGCAGCCTTCACACCCTCTTTGAAACATAAATGCCTAATAAAGCAGAGGTGAAAGTTTTCTAACTTGTCTGAATACTTCTAAAATGTGCCTCTAACCTTGCAGTTCGTGCTCATTCCACTTTCCCCGACTGTACTTCACCTGCTAAGTGGGACGCGTTTGATGTTAGCGTTGCAAATCCCATCACGAAACAATGGTTTTACTGCAGCAGGATAATTAGTTTTTAAACTCAGATGAATGCTGCCTCAGAACTCTAAAAAAGGTGGAAGTGCTTCATTATTTGCAAATTTATGCTTTTAATAAAATGCACTATTTGTCTTCCACGCTCCCAGATTTACTGTGTAATTTCATTATCCCACGTCTCCCCTTGAGGGGATAATCAGATAAAAAGCCTTCTACGGGGAAGATAATACTATATTTGTTTTATGGCTCCAAACACACTTACAAACTGCATGCATCTAATGCTACTGTGCAAAGTTATGTTCCCGCACACCCAGCAAGAGACATTTTTCCTCGAGATACCATGGGATTTCTTTCACGCGCAAAATGAAAGAGTTGATTTGGGATGAATACAAGCTGCCTTTTCCCACAGGCTTTTATCAGAGCAACAGCAGTGACTACATACATAAAAAAACCAAGGAAAGACCTGGAACGAATTATACTTAAACAGGCAAGGGACTCCATCAACCTAAACATTGCGTCAGCCTTACTGGTTGTTTCTGGGTTCATTTCTGAAATCCCAAGCCCCAGCACATCAAACAAACATACAACAGGGAAAGATTTCCCTCTCCAAGAACAACTGTATTGAGTAGGGTTTGGAGACATTTCTGATAGCCACAGAGTACGAACCCCCACCCCCAACCTGTTTTCACAAAATGTTCATGCTTGGCCATCCTGAGAGGCGCAGGATCTCCCCACCCAAACACCTACTTTCTTTACATCACAACGTTAGCAGCTGAGCTCCAGCAGCGCAGATCTGTGGTTTATTACAAGCCTACCCTCGCTGATTTGTTGGGTACGAGGGCAGGCTCTGTTTTGTGCAGAAATGACAAAAAGCAGCCATATCCGCACAGGATTGCCATCCTGCGGTCAGTGGAGAGGAGGAGGACATGGTATTGGTATGACCGCGCAACCAAAGGTGACAATTTCTAGCAGGGTCTGGGGTATTCTGCATCCTTACATCCCCCCTTGCCATCAGATCCCACTGATATGCCTGGCACCCTCGCCTCCAGCTGAGCAAGAGGGAAGAGGGGGCTTCTAGCAGCAGGTGCTTAGCAAACCACAGGGCCGAGCACAAACCACTCCTGCCACGGACGCGCGCGCGTGCGTGTGTGTGTGTGTGTGTGTGTGTGGAGCCCGGTGCCCACGCTGTCTGTTTCAGGAGCGGGGCTGGGCTCTTCCCCAGCCGTCACATACGTGATCGTTGGAAAAGAGGCTCCTGGGGCGGGAGGGAAGCTTGTGGCTGATCTAAGACACCAAATGAGTCTCTCTTCTCTGCAGACAGCAGAATCCGTTTCCTTGCATATAACATCGGAAGCAACCCATTTAGCCCACGCATGTCCATCTTACACAGCCCACAAGCCACCATCTAGCTGAGTCTAAGCAACGTCACAGCTCCAGGCCAGAATCTTTTAGCCAGCAGATTTTACCTTCTGCAGATACTTTTCTTTCACTTCAGCTTTCTGGGCCTTCTGGGCTTGCAGGGGGATTTGTTCCAGCTCTAGATAAAACAACACACTCAAATGACTACACGGCGCAGAATCAAGCCAGAGACTACACAACGCGGCACTCCTACCCGAGCACTGTAAGGGTCGTCTGGATCACAGCTAGCTCGCTACGAGCTCCTGGCCCCCGGGGCCCTGCTCTTCGCCCTGCTTTACAGAGAGGCAGAAAGGAGCTACAGGGTAATCTGGAGTCACAGAGTGGCCCACAGGTGCCTGGTATCAAGTATCAAGACATAGCCCAGCATCTCATGAGGCTTAATCAGGATAAGTGCAAAGTCCTGCACGTAGGATGGGGCAATCCCATGCTCCGGGACAGGCTGGGGACTAGCGGCAGCTCTGCAGAAAAGGACCTGGGGGGACAGGGGCAATAAGCTGGATATGAGCCGGCAGTGTGCCCTCAGTGCCACGAAGGGTAACGGCATCCTGGGCTGCATCGGTAGGACCGGTGCCAGCAGATCGAGGGCAGTGATTCTTCCTCTCTATTCAGCACTGGGGAGGCCACATCTGGAGTGCTGTGTCCAGTTTTGAGCCCCCCACCACAGAAAGGATGTGGACAAATTGGAGAGAGTCCAGTTAAGCGAATGAAAATGGTTTGTGGTCTGCGGGACAGGACTGGTGAGGAGAGCGGAGGGACCTGGGCTGATTGAGTCTGCAGAAGAGAAGACCGAGGGGGACTGAATGCAGCCTTCACCTCCCTGCCGGGGGCTGCAAGGAGCACAGAGCTGGGCTGGTCTCAGTGGGGGCAGACGACAGAAGGAGCAATGGGCTCAGGCTGCAGCAAGGGAAGTTGAGGCTGGATATTAGGGGAAACTTTCCCACGAGGAGGGTAGTGAAGCCCTGGGACAGGTTACCCAGGGAGGCGGTGGAGTCTGCACCCCAGGGGGTGTTTCAGACCCGGCTCCACAAGCCCTGGCTGGGAGGACGGAGCTGGGGCTGGTCCCGCTTGGAGCAGATGCCCTGCCACCCCCAGTTCAACGCTTTCCTGGGCACCTGGCCATGCTCGCCCCGGTGTAGCCCGGGACTCCCGCCCTCCGCAGCCGGGCACTCACCGTACTGGGGCGCCGGGGCAACCGCCTTCCTCCCTGCAAGGCAAGACGGTGTTAGCTTAGCATCCTGCCCTGAGCCCCCACCCCGGCTCCGGTCCCATCCCCAGCGCCTCCAGGGCACGCGCTCACGGGGCTCCCGGGGCACTGCCAGGCCCAGGCGGGACTCGAGCGGCGGCTGCAGGGTCACGGAGCTCCAGAAGGCCTTGGCCAGGCTGACGTCGTGCTCCGCCGAGCCCCCGAACACCAGCGGCCCGGCTCCGGCCCGGCTCCAAGCTGGGGGCCACCGTGTCGCCATGGAAGTCGCCTAGCCCGGCCTGGGCTCCGCCCCTTCTGTGGAGGCCCCTCCCCTCGGACCCTGGCTCCCCGCATGCCTGGCAGCTCCTGGTCACGCTCAGGGGACACGGCCGACCCGCCAGGCCTGCCGAGAGTCGCTTAGGGGGTAAATAATAGGGCATTCGGTAAAAAAATACAAGACGTTGAATGCGATCCATGCAACGTGCCTTTGGCCTCTTGTCGGTCTATACGGCGTCATGCCTAACTGATCTACGCCGGCACACGGGCACGTTCGCGCTGTGTCGTGGGCACGCTGGCGTTTCGGACGTCTCCCAGAATCGAGTCAGAGTCGGCAGCCTCGGCCCTGAGCCCCCCGAGCCGCACGTGCCAGAGCCTGCCGTGCGTTCCCGGGGCCCGGGCGCAGATTTGCCCCTGTGGGCAGCACGTGCTGGGAGGCGCTGGCTGCCGGCAGACTCCACTGGTGCCGTAACCTCACCCCAGCAGCAGTCGGGGTCAAGGGAAAGCCTCTCACCCTCCAAGCAGAGAACAGAGGGAGGAAAAGGAGAGGAAGCCCGACTTGCGCCCTGCAGAAAGACCTGCGACTCCAAGGTCTGCAGCTCGAGGATGGGACTCTTCCCGCTTTTGGCGTTTTGGTCAGTTCGGTAGCTCTTGGCTGCCAGAGATGTTACCAGGGATCGCTGCGTGGGACTGCTCTCGTCGATCCCCGCAGTCGACTGAAGACCCGTCAATGAGCCGTGGTAGAAATCCTCCTCGAATGGAGGGATTGCCACAGCCTCCGAGCAGCACAAAAACACTTGCTCTGCCTGATGCACGCGCACCTCATCCCAAACCGGGCAACGAGCGGTCCCGAGTCTGTGCCCAGGAGCCTGCCCGAGCAGCCTGACAATGGCTGTGGGTACACGCTGGGCTCCGTTCAAAAGCAGCTGCCATGCCTTGCTCTGCAGACTCGGCAAGAGCGAGCAGGAGGCAGGTCGCGCTGCCCGTCAGCTCTGCCAGGCTGGCTACAAAGCCCGCACAGACGAGCCCGGAGGGTACGGATCCGCACGCCACGTGGGAGCACAGGTTTCTGCCACGTGCAACGCGGGGGAATTCAGGTATTGCCGCTGGAAGCGCAACTTCAGACCTCACTCGGGTGTTGCAGAGCCAGCAGCTACTCTCAGCTTTCCGCGGCTGCCGGTACAGGAGTCTGATTTAAACCAGTGACCTAGCGTGCATTACCAACCCCGTTGGCCAGCCAGCTCCTCGCAAACCTGACACTTAGCTGAACTACACGTCGGCAGCAAACCTGCATCACGTTGGGGGACTATAAAATACAAATCCAGGTTTCGGATGAAGCGTCAGGCTTCCTTGAAGCGGTAACGGAGCCAAAGGCTCACTGCAGTCAGCAAGAGGCTGAGCTGAGTGAGGAATGTCAGCTCTGGCCCAGAGCAGACGTGGAAATCAGGCCCCGGGGCTCCTGGCTCTCATTTCGGTGCTCCTCTGGAACAGCAGCACGGCTATCTATCTAGCCTACACCAGTTTATTGCTTCCACGGAAAAATTATTTCATGTGGCTTTTATTGGGCTGCTTCTTTCTTTCCTTTTGCTTTCCATCAGTCCATCTGCTTCAAATAAAAGTAGAAACGTTTTCACATAGCTTTGAATTTGAGAGGAGCAATTTTATTATATACAACTCTCACATACGGCTCGAGGCAAGTGAAACAACGTCATACAAAGGGAAGGGGAGAATCGAATTCACTAGTTACCGAAAGACCAGGGGGAGAGCAACAGACTCGGGCTAGCAATCTCATACCGGCAGGTGTATTTATATTTCCCATCGGGTCGGGGCGCAAGCAAACAAGAGACCTGGGAGGCCCTGCCCTGTCCTGGGAGTAGAGCTCCGCGCTGCATGCCCGTGGTGAGCCTGCAAGGTTTGCTACCATCCTTCCGCGTAAAGCCCCTCAAAAGGGAACAAAAGCCTGCGAGGCGATTCGTATGCTTGATTGTAAGCTCTTTGTGGTGGGGACTGTCCTTGTGATTTATTTTCAGGCAGCGCCTAGCACAAAGCAGGCCTGGTCCCAGGTAATGCAAACAGTACATAACAACAGCCACCCCCCGAAAGGATTTCGAGCTGGATTCCAGGGTCTCTGCAGCAGGTGTAAATGGGGAGCAATGCTCATGAAGTGGAAGAGGTGCAAGGTCGCAGCGAGATCAGAATAGGACCGTACGGGATCGTACACCAGCAGACGCGCTGCCTTCTGTTTTGCGTTTTCTTTCCGCAGCCAAATGTTGCCACGCGTCTACAGATGCAAGCACGTGCCTCCCTTTTGGGAGCGGTGAAACAGCTGCGTCACGTTGGCTTGACCGCACGTGCGTGGTTAGAGGCAAATCCAGTCTGCGCTGTTGGCTCCGCTCCGGCCACGCGCTGTGACACCGGTCAAGCTGCCATCCGCGCGGCTAAATCCCTTCCGTATTCCCGGCTTCCGGCTAGCTAGGTGCAAGACAGACCTTTTTACCTGGCTGTGTGGTTAGTGATTGTTGCCTTTTGCAATCAGCTAACTACACTGCCTAGCAACTAGGCTGAGGTACAAGAGAGCTCTGTTCCCACATTTTGTAATTGCTTTTTTAACGAAGAGCGGGGCTTGTCATTAAAATATGGCACCAGGTACTACTAGGAAGCTGAGCTGAGCTTTCTTCCTTATTAATCCTTAGAAGTTCAGCGAAGTAGATCTGCATTGCATATTGCTAAGGTGGTAAAGGCACCTACGCTTTTTTTTTTTTAAAGTGTATTCAAGAGTATGTATATCCTTTCATATTTTTTAGTTTATTAAATAAGAACCAATGCCCGCATGGAAACAATCTTCCTGTTAACACACAAAGAAAAAGAAACTGCACAAAAGGAGTCCAGCACAAACGTTCAGGGCTTCAAGACAATCTTTAAGGTCAAACGAACCGGACTCGAATTCTTCGCTCTTAGGATGGTCCTCGGCCCAGGCTGAGAGCACGAAGGACCCGAAGTATGTCTGAAGCATTTTCATCAAGCCAAAAACACTGAACACGAGTGACATCTTTGCTCCACTGAAACCAACGGGAATTTCTCCTTCCTTTGCTGGACAATGGACATTTCAGAAGATTAAGCAGCAAAACCCCCCACAAATGCCCATTACAAGCCGGGCACCAGGGAGTCACCAAGGGAGGCAGGTCTCCACGCTGGAACCGGAAAGCGAGGAATTCTGTGCCTTGTTTTGATGGCAGTGAAGTTAGTGATTGCCAAGGGACTGACACAATCAGCTAACTACACTGCCTACAAACCAAACACTACTTCGGTGACGGGAGATCAGCAGCCAGACCTAGCAAAAGAAAAACATCTCGAATCATTATTCGGTCACTCGCTGAGTTCTGGCCAGTGCTCCTGCAATGCAGACACTTGCACCTTTTCAGGCTGATATTGCTAATCACATCTGGCCCCCCCGAATTACAGCGGGAGTAAGTTAGTCTTGATAAGTCCAACGTGCAGTAGGTACAACATGTGGACACACGTAGGAGGCCAACAGAGTCAGTGGAATATCATCCACAGGAGAATATACCAGGTGGAAGGTACAGGCAATAAGGGCCAGATCCCAAGCAACCTTGTAGGCATGTCCTCTTCCCTTAAATTTAGGGGCCTGTCCTAGGAGGCGGATGCAAATGGCGAGGATTTGGCCCTTAGGCCTTCCTATGCTAGGTATAGGGCTGTGTCTGAACTCCTGCTCCCTCCAATTCAGGGCTGCAAAGGATGTACTTTCATCATCTGGGGACAGAGCCTGCTCCGAGGGACGGGGTCTGTCCGAGTCAGGTGTGCATAAAGCAGAGGCAGCACTTCCGGTGCACGTTTGAGTGCAGGTATGAGAGGGGCAGGCAGGGAAGGGGGTCTTCTTCTACCCAACAGCCCTCTCTGCCCAAGAAGCCCAACTCATCCTGTAGAGACTCAGACCCACATCTCTTACTTCCCTGCAAGATGGTCTGACCCCCAGGTTGGCCAACTGGGCATCAAGAAAACAAGGTTCCCATAACGAAAGGGAGTGTGATTGTAGCCCAGTGGTTAGGGCACTCCCCTAGGACAGGTTCTGCTCCCTTCTGCCAGGGCCGGCAAAATTTGGGCTCCTCCAAGCACTGATCTGCATTGCAACAGAGTTTAGACAGGAGGCTGGTCTAGATTGCTTCTGAGCCTGTGCATGGGTGATCTTGGGTTGCTCTTTATGACTTGAGGGCTTAGTTTCTACTTAAACCCTGTTTAAGGATCTACAAAGTCAATGCAGACCTGGCCTGAAAAGCCTGATTGCAAAACCCTTCCACGCGTCGGTCAATCTGTGACTCCAAGGGGAGTGCATGCACCCACAGTGGGAGACAGCCTCGAAAGTGGGGCCAAGATGAAATGTTTGAATGCAATAGCAGCCTACGTGCTTCTGACAAAGAGGCAGTAAATTCCTATAAATCAATGGTTTGTAGCCATCCTTGTATTTCTGCTGGGACCTGCGGAGTTAATAAAGCTGGCTCGATGTATTCAGATTGTGTAGTTCCTTGTTAAGGGCTCTTAGATCACAGTCTCAATTGCAGTACTTACGTCTTTTCTTAATATTGGCAGAACTGCTGCAGTTTTTACTTTGCCAAATCTCTAAACTTCCTAGAACCTCTACTGATCTCCCCACTTCTCCAAAACATTGCAAAAACAGAGACTGTACTTGAAGTAAAACCTCAGGCTTCAAAGACTTCATTAAAACACCACATTTTGTAGCAGAGCAGGAAGGATCTTAAATAATTAAAACTAAATTATGCTCATCAAATAAATGAACAAATTTTATGCAAAGTGCATGAGGCGGGGTACCGTGGCTGATTGCACACGCATTTGCTTGTGCCTGTTCATTTTCCTAGGCTGCTAATTTCTGCAGCCAGGTAATTTATAATGTGTTCCTTGATTTGTAATGCAGTTTCCACGCAACCCATACTCTATCTGTGCTGCACATATAAAGTCCATTTTTAAAAGGTATCCTAGTAGGCTGTGCCTTGCATCTTATAGAGATCTACACAGCTAATAACGCAGTAAAAGATATTTGGTCTCTGACTCTTCCTAATTTTACAGTAAGACAAGACATAAAGCCAGGGGAATTACACCAGGCACAATCTGGCCCACCAAGGGTGGACCTTGACAAGTTATCACCCCTAAACGCGCCAGACTCGTATGGAGCGTACCTTGCAGTAATCCTGATGCTGAGGCTTGCATTTCTAACAAAATACTTCTTGGAAGCATTTCAAAGGCTTGCCCTGGGAGGAAAAGATGTATTGATCAGTCCTACTTTCTTTCCCCTTTTCAATTTCTCTCCCTTTTTCAGCCAGCCCTCCATCCTCAGTCTTGGAAAGGCCAGTTGAAGGTCTTGTGATGACCCCAAAGCCAGAACGTCGCGTCCCTACCCTTGCATCTCCCAGGCTAGACTGTCCGCAGCCGTGGTTGTGGGTCAGCCCCAGGCCCGCACCTTTGTATACGCTCTGTTGTCATGGCCACTCAGGTGGGGCTCCCGCGTGGAGGACAGGTCGCTGCTCGGAGATGGATGGCTTCAGTTTACAGCAAGAGGTTTTATTGTGCAAGGAGTTTCCATGGATAAAGCAAATACAGAACGCAGACGAGGCCAGAGCTCACCTTCAGGGCCCTGGCTGCTCCTCAGGGGTCGTGTATCTTTAGCATATTCTGGGCCTCAGTAACGAACATTGCTCTTTAGGTGCATTCACCACTGCTCCCACGGCCGGGGTCTTGTTTCCTTCTGTCCGGGATGACATCCCTATTGCCCGTCTCCTCTATCCCTTTTGTTCACCCTTTTGCTTTCCCACGTTTAGCTTCCTAGCCTCCCGAGCCCCGCTCTCCAGCCTGCTGGGGCCCGGCTACACGGGACGGTGCAGAGCCGTGCGGAGATACCCGAGATTGCTCTGGCCAAGCCTGCTCAGATATCAGAGGCAGTACACAATACCCAACCCAGCTCCTGGGGAGGAACGGGCAGCATTTTCACTCTTCCTCTCCCTTCGCAAACCTAACCTCCTCCCCAGGCTCCTTCTGTCTCCATCACTGTCTGCCCATCACCAGGCCGTACCTACCCCACATTTCCACTGGCCCTGGCATTGCTCACTGCCCCTTGGCATGTCCTACGCATGCCCTGGCCCCATCTCCTACCAGACCGTCTCTCCCTCCTCCTTCCCAGCACTATTTCCCCCTCCTGTCATCCCGTGCCCCCAACCTGAGATTGCAGCAGGGGCGTTCAGGACAGGAGGCAGGTGGGTGAAGCCACCTTGCAGGAACATGGCACTAACCATGCCCCCTTTCTTCCCCTGCAGCATCCTTCATACCAGGCTGGCAGCAAGCGAGGCAGAGCAGGGCTTCCTGCTCCGCATCTCCCCTCAGTACCAGGGAGGAAGACCTGCGGGAGGAATAAACGTGCTCCTCGCTGCTGAATTTGGGGGAGGGAGCTAGGTGGTGGTGCGCTCGGCGGATGCATGTCCCAGGGGCAGGCTGGGGTTGGGGACACTCAGGGTAGAGGGACTAATGCTTTTAGGCACCTCCTTGTGTTCAGGGCTGCACCAGAGGTGATCTGAAGGGCTCCGATTTCCCGGGAGCGCTGGGCAGCAGGCTTTTCCAAAAATCACAGCTGGGAAACATTTAATAGATCTCAACAAATTGTTACTCCAGCAGGCTAAAGCATGGCACAAAGCCCCTTTCCAGATGAGGTTGGCTGGGCAAACGCTGCATGTGTTCCTTGACTGTTCAACATCGGCTGCATCACACCTCACATTTCCAGTTTCCAGAGACACCAACAGAAGTCTTAGCATCTCTTGGTATCTGAGGGGCTAAGAGCCTCCATCAAGCAAGCAGTGCCTGCTCCCTATTTTATACCACGACTGCAATTCATGTTATAAGAGGTCATTCAGGGCTGCAACAAGCTCCACGAACAAGTCCAGCAAGAGCCCCTCTAAGCCAGGGAAGATACCAGTTCCCAGAGATGAGGATACAACTGAGTCTCAATCCCAAGGGCAAGGAACTGGGTCATAGCCCTTGAAACAAGGTGGAATCAGTTCTACTTGTCATGCACCATCGCCGTCCCGTGCTGTCTG
The DNA here is from genome assembly GCA_030014935.1 of Caiman crocodilus. Classification (NCBI taxonomy): domain Eukaryota; kingdom Metazoa; phylum Chordata; order Crocodylia; family Alligatoridae; genus Caiman; species Caiman crocodilus. The sequence goes on from JAGPOW010001661.1 coordinate 1,632,146, forward strand.
AAACCTGCTGTCATACCTTGCACCGTGCAATCTGCCCCACGGAGCTGAAATCAAAGGGCACCCGAGGCAATGGGGCTCTGCCCTTTGGCTGCAAGGGGCTTTGCATCAGGCCTGCTGTGACCAGTGCAGTGAGCCTGGGCACACCACCATCTTCCTAGATCATAAAGTCCAGCACTTCTGATAAAACACATATCTAAGAAAATCATCAGCCATACCCCTCACTCAAATTACTGCCTAGACATTAAGCATGCAGGCTTTAATGGGAAATTGTGATTACTTTCTGAAATAAACGCCCACAAAACTCACTGAAGTGAGCAGGCCCAGGCAGTACCTATTAGTATAGTCTCAGAGGACAAAAGCCCTGTCATTGATCAGCACATTAAAATACCCAGTCTATGGCTTTGATTGAAAATGAGTTTTTATGCTGGCTTCAGCCAGAAAGATTTTTGCAACAAAATCATCTCCTTAAATGAATTTGTCCTGCTAACATCACGCTGCCCACCACCGTCACCTCACCTGACCGCATCCGAACACACCTAGCCCAGCAGACCCCTTCTGAACCTGTAGCGATTAGCATTATTGCACATTTTTGTACCTCAAGTACTGCCTGAACAACGGGCTGAACTGCAGCCAATGCTGAGGATTGCAAAGCCCTCTTCTCTAGCAGGGTTTCATTCATTCCTCACCAAGGAGGGTTGTTGCTGCAGGACGGCTCGTGCCGACCGGCCGGAGACACAGATCATTAGTGAGAGTTCAGACGCCTTACCTGCAGTGGGGAAGCTCCCGTTCATCCCACCTGTGCGGGCAGACGCCCCAAGAAACCAATGGCAAAGGCTTGCTCCCCAAGGCCAGAGGTGTTTTCTTTTGAGCAAAGTGTGCGGAGCAGGCAGGAGGAAGGCTATTGCAGGCGAAGCGGTGCCTGCTCTATGGAGTTCAGCAACGGAGCTGGTCAAAGAGCAGAACTGCAACATCCTACTCACCAGCAATGTGGTCAGGGAAACAGTTCTTGTTCTTGGTTTGGCCTGCAGTTACTAGAGAAACTGAGCGACTCTTTCCCCTCTCTGGTTCATGCCTAGGCTTGCCTGGTAATCAGGGAGACCCGGATTTTAATCTAAGTAAGAATGCTTGGGCTGAGTTAGGGACCCCATCCAAAGCCTATCAAAGTCAACGGACAGATTCCCACTGATTTACATGAGCTCGGAGTTAGGCCCTTTGTGCCCAGGCATTGGAATGCAGATTTTTCTTTTTTGACATCAATTCAAGAAATCAAGGAGCAAATGACTCCCCCTTTAGCTCATACAACTTGTGAATCAAAATATCTGGCTATTCGTCACGCTCTTTCTCTTTGGCGAAGCCCTTGGATTCAGTGGTTTCGGCTCAGGTGCGGATGGAGGGTGCCGGAGAATATTTAAGGCCGTTGCCCAGTCCACCTTCTGCTGGGACCGTCCTTTCAAGTTTTCTCCGGTTTTCAGTTATCCAAATAAATAGTCATCTCCCAGAAGTCAGTCATGACAAATAGCTTCGTTATAAATCATTAGAAGTCAATCAGTTTGCTTAACTAGAAAATGGAGGTTTTACTTGTCAATGAAATGGGAAGCCTGATAGCTGGAAACCCTACACTTTTAGAGTTTCTATTCACTGGCCTCATGAACAAAACCATTTGTGTATTCCTGTGTTAGGGGATCATATCGAAGGAATTCGGTCACAGGATTTTTATTGCTTCGTATCTAAATCAGCCGTGACCTCAGTATCTATAGCCACGCTGCTGAGCGGGAAGTTGCTTTGTCACTTCTGTTGGACGTTTGCTGTATGAAGTGGCCGAGTTCAGCTATTAATCTGGGTCCAAGTCCTGCCTCGTGGGCTGCCACTGAATAAGACTTTATCCCGCGAACGGTCTCATTGCTGCGAGTCCTCCGTCTGGTTTCTCCGGTGAAGGGTTTGTTTACAGCTGATTTACGGGTGTGCGTCAGCTCTTCGCAGAAATCGCCGGACAAAGGGAGGTGGCGTGGGGACTCAGTTGCCTGTTGGATTGTCCTTTGTAGGACCCAGGCACTTGATTATTCTGCGGCACTATTTCATAACTCCCAAGGCTTGCCTAGACATGTTGGAGAAAGTCCTAGCCAGGAGACGGTTCAAAGTCCCAGCAGCTGATATGCTTCACCAGCCCACATGGAGCTGCGCCCGACAGGGAAGTGGGAAAAAAGCAACGGAGGGATTCCCGAAAACTAAGACCAGCCCAGGCACTGAAACCAGTGGCAAAACCCCTATTGACCGCAGACATGAAGCCTGTACTATCATGCAATAGCTGTCTTTTTTAGGAGCTAAATTTAACTTTCCTTTTAATACTCATTTTCAGTTCAAACAGTGTTAAATATAACCTAACCCCATCCTGATGATACTCAGTTTTATCCATTTGGGCTCCCCCAAAATGCCACCCCCTTGGCAGGGCAAGTGTCTTTCCACTGGACGGACACGATCAGCAATGATTATTACCTTGTTAATCACTACTGCACAGTGGCAAAATGTGCTCAACTAGTTGTAATCTTGTCCCCAAGCATTTACAGTGAACAAGTAGGAAAGAGCCACCCAGGGCAAATGTCAGGGGTGAGATTCGCATTAGCATTATTTTTGCCTGCACGCTAATGCGCAGTAGAATTAGGCTACTGCACGGTTGGCGTCTCGTGTAGATGCACCCTCTGTTCCCAACGGGGCCTCGTGCTGCCCCTTGGTACTCATGTGGCCCAGCGAGGCAGAGAGAAACGAGTTAAGGCACATACCAGCTGCACACATGCAACTGGATTTCTCCTGCGGTAGAAGTAGCAGGAAGAGGTTGATTCCTGCGACTAGCAATCGTACTTTTGCATCTGCCTATAACGTGGTGGTCTGCAATGCCTTGGGACCTTCAATCAGAAGCAACCCACCGTAATCTAGCTTTAGGGGTGGGAGATAATGATCCTATCTGTTTAAATCACTACTCCAGCAGGTTCCATTAGTGTAAGTACCAAAGAAATAAAGCAGCAATTTTCCAACAATTCTTTCTTGTTTGTGAAACGTTTCCTAAATGCTGACTGTTGTTAACAATGCAAGCACTATATTCCCATGAGTAAAAGTCCCAGTACATGATAATACATTAGTGGGATTTAACAATTATATCTTTGTGCAGCAGGTCATTGGAAAAATGCTGAATGCGTTAGCTTTCAATCTCTGCCTGTGGAACAACAAACTTGAAGAGGCTGAGCTTGAAATAAGTGCCTTCTCATGAGAAGTGCTATGTAGGGGCTTGCGATTTGCCCAGCTGAGCGTGCCAAATCCAAGCCTGGCCTGCACTGGCAGAGCTGCCTGTGGGTACAACGGGACTGGAATAGCAGAAGCATTGCCATTCAAGTTCAAAAGTCATCGCAGTGCTAGTCACAGAGGGGCAGCAATAAGTACTGAGGTCAGGAGTGAGTTTGTGGACACCTGCCCACCTGAGGCTTGGCTCTGGCTCATACAGTCAGACTTATTAGCATTTATATGACCAGAGCCACTGATAACATTTTTAAAGAATGACTATTTCCATAAAAGCAGTTTCCACGGGGAACCTTTTCTGTGACATATCATCAAACAAAAGATGTTTAAGAACAAGGAGAAGCTGATGGGGTCATAAGTTGTGTCTGCAAGATTTACAAAGGGAGCCATTCAAACCAGAAAATTAAATTACCCATCAGAGGCTTGCCATTTTAAAGCTATTTTTAATCTTCAGAATCTAGTTCAGCCCTTGGGCACGGACATCCAGTTTGTGGCAGACAGTCGTGCATAAAGGTGCCTGTTCATGAATTCTTCTCTATTGCCCATTTTGGCTTGCAACATGCCCAGGGCTCAGTAGAAAATGAAACTCCTTACAGCTTTTGCAGCTAGAGACTAATACACCCCTACAAAATCCTGTAGGGAATAAGAGCTGTTCTACATAGTAATACATTGCCGTAATTTCCTGCAACCTAACCCCAAGTGTCTAGCAAGGCTTGCGCTGCTATCTCTTGCCCTCTTATGCTGGAAGAGACAAGGGAAGGATGACTCCCGCTTTGCCTGTGCAAAGAGCACAGTCTCTGTTTGTCATTACAGGCTGCTGTGCGCATTGCGGGACGCGCGCGAGTTGAGACGCGGGCCTGGGATACGAGAGAGGGGTTCAATACCTGCATTTCCCAGAGGTGATTTTTTGGAAGATTCACTTCATCTTGCTGTCCTTTGGTTTCTCTATCTGTAAAATGAAGAGCCCACATACATGCCTGTCCAAAAAGGTACTAGGAGCTTTCACAGTGATAGACGCCTAGCCTTTGGGGGGAATAGCAAACGGGGGAGTAGAAGCTTACACCCCTACAACTTTTTCCCCTCTTTTTTTTTGCTGCCACCTCCTTAATCAGACTTTCTAGTGGTGCAAAAGGGAACCGATCGAAAGCAAGGAAATGCTTGGGACAGCTGGGACAAAGGGAATTCAGAAAAACAAAGCGGGGCGTAAAATGCAGATCTAGGCCCCAGTCCCTTAGAAGTGCTTGTACACTTGCGTAGATCACCTACCCCGCTGATATAAATGGAAACACTCACATGTGAAGTTAAGTGTGCCCATAGACCTACATGACTAGGCTCTTAATTCTTCCAGGTACTGCAGCTTTCCAAACTAAATCTAGACAAAGAACATGCTCGATGCTGATCTGAGACTGGTTTTTTCACTTGGACTGTACCTGGGGTCTGACAGTGCCCAGGTGGTTTCTGGAGATGTCAGTGCATCTCAAAAGGATCAAAAGATTCGGCCTCCTTCGCCATGAGGCACTGGCTAATTATTGCCCCAGTCCTCAACCAGTGAAGAACTTACATTTCAGAAAGTGCCTTCTTCAGAATGAACCTCCAGTGATCTTCATCATATTTATGAAAATGTTTTAGAAAAACCAGCAATCCTAAAATGTATTAAAACATCTAAATGATGACACAAGCACTGGTAATGACAAAGACCCCCAAGTAGTTTAATTTTCAAAGACAGGATGATTAATTTGCAAGCTATCTAAAAGGCAAGCAGCTATGCTGTTTTAATTCTTTAGCAACTAGGAAGGATAACTCCAATGATTAATTATTGATACTGGTATTGCTTTCTTTCATGATGTGTTTTTCACCTAAATTCTAAATAAATGTGTATAAGAGAGCTAGATTAAAGTGCCGAAAATAACATGTAGCATTTTAAGTATGCTTTAAAAACAGAACCCAATACATACTGAAAACAAGCAAATTGAAATCAGCTAGCTGTCTTCCCCTCATGCAACACACCTGCTCGGCTGTTAAGCTCCTTTAATTGCTGGTTGATTTGTAATTCTACATAAACCTGCAGCCAAAGCTCTTGGAGAAGAAATAAGGAAGGAGTTGACCTTGTAAGGGTAGGTGGTCTTCCTAAGGGGGATAGTGGGGTGGGGTTTTTTTTTTTAAGTTGTCAAACAGATTTAAGTCTGTGTTGTAGTTTCAGTGTATGGTACTTTTTATGATAGTTGCAATTCTGCTTGATCTGACTTGAAAGGCTCTTACTTTAAATATAACCTTCACTCTTTGGTTTTATTGTATGAGCTCTATTGCTAGAAAGTCCTTGCTGCCTGAGGATTAATGAAACTTCTTTCAAGTCACAGGTTGCTCCTCCTTGGTTGTAATACTGTCTTGCACTTGCTATGCAGCTTCCAATAAAGACTTGCTTGCTACTGTGGTATGTTTCTGAGCACTATGCTAACAAGGTGACTAATAGCTTTGCAATGGCAGACTTCCTACTCTGGCCTTGTCTATGTAATTCCAACTCCATGGGGCAGAAGTCTCTGAGGAGGCCTGTAAACAGGCTCCACCAATATCTCAAGATGGTACTCCTGGAAGTAAGATGCTAGCTCTTGCAATGAAAAAAATGACGCTACAATACGTATATGTCCCATTAGAAATGCCTTTATTGCAATTCTTCCTTGTTCAGGAAACTTGTTGCTGCACGTATAACTCCTGAATTGCAGGGACAAAAAACACTTGACTTAAGATGCATAAATTCTGAGTGTTTTCAATTAATCCTTAAAGGGAGAGCCCTAATTCCTGATATGGGGTGGCAATGCTATAGCTAACTAAAGATGGAGCGTCAGTGAGTCGCTTAGGTTTCTCTATGCCTAGTGGGACTTCCAATTCCCTTGCTTTTCTAGGGCAGCTGAGAACATTTTGGTATAGCTTGCCTAGACTGTCATTTGTTAGTAAAGTTTGATGGTTTGTTTTGTTTTGTGGGTGTCTTTTTAATAAGGTATTGCATACGAGAGAATGGATACCTGACTTTTTTTTTTTTTTTTTTTCTCTCCATCCACAGTGATGGTCTAACAACTAGAATATCCTCGTCTCAATTTAAAAAATTAAAAAAAAAATGAAAGATGAAATTGCTGCCACAGTTGTCTTCATCACAAGGTTGGTGAAAAAACAAGACAAACTGAGCAAGCACACAACTGAGAAGTTTGCTGCTAAGTTGACGACCATCCTGTTTGAAAAGTACAAGAACCACTGGTACCTAGACAACCCATCTAAAGGACAAGCCTTCAGGTAAATGACTGGCCTGTTCCTGCTACAGAGGAAAAAGTGGGCCTGGGATCTAGCAAAGTGACTGGCACTAGATAAGACCTAGATACTGGTAGTAGTGCACACTACTATCATAGACTATCCAGCCTAAGAAGTGGATAGACATAATACAGGGGGAAGCAAAGCAAATGATGCAAGCCCTGAAGACTTTTTGGATGAGCACTTCCTGTCGAACTTGAGAGGAATGAGTGATTTGGAGAATGGAGAAGAGCCACTATCCCGTGCTTGGGTGCACAACGAGCCATGCCTACATCCTGGCCACTCAAGTAAATCTCTTCTGCCCGTGCACAAGAGATGCTGTCGTATTAACCCCTATATGCATAGTGGTCTTAAGGAGTATAGCAACCCTGGATCACTCTGGTGCATGTAATCCCTAAGGTGTACCGAGTCTGCCATGATCACCAAGCACATGTGAATGACCACGGTGTAATAGCTATGCTAATACAGATCATGGCCCCTGAGAAGTCCGCAACCTTGAGCTTTTGGGCAGATGTGATGGCTATTTTAGGTCTCTTGTGTATAAACGAGATTAACTCTGAGTACCAGTGCTACAACCTACCGTGCTCCCTTCTTCACTCCTGTGCTTTCCTCTCTAGGTGTATAAGGATAAACCAACATCAGTCGAGAGATCCCATTCTGGAACGGGCTTGTGCTGAAAGCAATGTGGACTTCGAGAAGCTCTGTTTGCCACCAGAATTGACCATATGGGTTGATCCATTTGATGTGTGCTGCAGGTGTGGCCTGAATTGGGTGATCAGTTGTAGTACAGCTCGTCTGTCTAATGTGCACTGAGCAGGGGTGGTGCTCCTCTGTTTTTAATGTATGGTTTTAGGGGACTTGGGCACAAGAACTTTCTCAGGCTAAACTAAGAGTGGGGTCTGCAAAACTCTGGAGTTTCACAAGCCTGAGCAACTCATGAGCAGGAGTTGTCCTCCAACTAGTAATATATCACTAATGTATTGGTGTCTTGCTTGAGCAGAGTGCCTGCTAATATACCAATAGACAACACCCTTTGTCTTGGTGCTGCCACATCTTTCCTACTCGAGCACCAACTTCAAGGGTCTAGTGCAAAGGTGGCCCCATACATGGCTGTTAGTAGGTCTTGAAGTCTTATGCTTATGAGAAGTTGGGCAAATGCTTCCTCTTTCTCCTAGGTATGGTGAGAAAAATCTGCCTTTCACAATTGCTCACTTTGAAGGAGAGGAGGAGGACGGAGAACTCTCCCAGCGCATCAGCCAGGCCGTTGATCGAGCAACGCCAGAATATCTTTCTGGTGCCTCCTCAGATGAGGAGGGCTATCACAAGGAGCCCAAAGCCATCCCTACGGTCAGCAATCCAAACAGTGTCTACCAGGTAAGAGAGAGGGTTGGGATGTGCCAGTGCGGGGTCCTGAGGGAGGAAGTGGCTAGTTGGATCAAAACGACTTGCCAGGGGAAGGGATGTTAAAAGCTGTGGAGATTGCTTTATGCTTTTCCCCTTCCTGGTGGTCTCCGTTAGCAGAGCAGCAGGCTTTCTGTGCTCATTGATGCACTGCCATCCTCACTTTGGTGCACAAATGGATTGCTAACTTGGCCGGGGGGGCCTCTTGACACCTCTAATCTGCTGCTGTTCTTAGTTTAGTGACTACTGCAAGCTACCCATGCAGTCATGGTCCCAGTATCTCCGCAGGAAGACCTATGTGACCGACAGCCTTCATCTGGCAAGTGCTTGCTTCTTCCAACGCAAGGGCTACAAAGCCTACAAGCCAATGGCTGCCTTCACTGGACCGCGTGTGGATCGGTATCACTGGGTCAACACTAAGCGATAAGGCAATTGCTGCAATGCTCGTGGGCCATAACGATGGACTGGGCTGTGTGTGGCAGGAAGCCTGCCTCGGTGACACCTGTACGAACCAAAAAGCACTCGACTTTATCTTCTCCTGTCTCTCTTTTATACTTCTCCTTTTTTTATGTTCCTGAGACTTCAAGATTTTTATAATTAAGCTAAGCTTTTAATGTATTTTTTTTTTTCTGACTTGCCACCAAGTGTCTAAAAGGTGAAAGCCAAAAAAAAAAAGCAAGTGCCAGCAGCTCTCATGTCGGCATGCTCCAGATATCTCCTCTGTTATACTAAAGTAACCCAGAGGAACTTTTTGTAGGCTAGAGATGGGTAACACTGAGTTGCACTGAATGACTTTCTTTTCTTGCGGCAGGGCAAAGTGGATGCAGCTGCCTAATGCTCATTCACATACCTGGAGCCAAATAAACTTTGTATTCTGTCTGAAAGTCTCCTACAACTTATGACTTCTTGAAGGGGCTTGAATGTAACCTAATAAACTATGAAGAACACTGTGCTCTGTAGTTTAGCCTGTTCTCTTATAAAGGGGAAACATCCCAAATAACTCCCAGGAACACGGCCAAAGATGCAGCAGGTAGTGTCAGGTCACTCCAATGCTGGAATCTGACAAACATCTCTGCCTGTAGCACAGGACTGCTCTCCTACAGAAGAGTGTAGTCCAGGGGTTCCTCTAAACACGGGGACAAGCCATGAAATCAATATGCTCTTAAGCTCTGGTTCCCCGAGAGGGACTTCTCTCCCATCTGGAGCTACTTTTGGGAAGTATTTTGCAGAGAAACCATGGGCTTTAAGCCAGCAGCAAGTAGTAGCTATTGCTAGAAGATCTGGCTGCCAGATTTATAGATGGGTTCCCTTCCCCCCCCCCCCGCCCCCCTTCAAGAAAATAAGCCTTTACCTAATCTAACCACATGCAAAAAGCCCTTTGGAGGGAAGAATAATACACCTTTTAAACTTTACAGCCCATTAGAAGACCATGTATGCTTCAACTGCTGGACAGGCATAAATCTCACTGTAGTGATGCAATCTGACTTGCATTTATTGGTCTAAATGCAGCTATAACAAGGCAGCTGCTTATGGTTATTCTTGCCCAATCCTGTCTTAAATTTATGAGCCATCACCTAATGCTGCAAACATCAAGCAATTCCATAAATTCTAGCAATATCACTCACGATTATGCTAGAGACGATGCTATTGTCCACGGCGTCCTAATGATTTCTGGTGCAAAAAAACAACATCATCTTCCACCCCCCCCACCTCCCATTATACGATGTGCAAGAGTATGACAGCTGTAGATTACTCACATCATTGGAGTTAAAATGGCATGAAAGACTGTTTTAAATTAAAGTTGAAATCCAGTCCATCTAGATTTCGAATGAAGGCCGGCAGAAAGGACTGAGGAAGGAAAGGAAAGGTTCCTTTCCCTTACATTAGGCAACAGCAGAGAAGAGCAGTGACAGGACGTAGGACTTCATCCACTTTAATCTTGCGGCATCAGTTATATTAACCAGTGCATGCTTTGTAAATGATACCCCAGCTTACCTTAGCTGCGCGGCAAGGTTCTCAATGGGGTGAAAGCCACAGTCCAGCATTGATCATCTGATTCGGGCAGCCTTGCCTCACCACTGGATTGACCCGTGTTTCTTTTCAGCACAGATCTACATCACTGACTCACATCCATGCATAAATTCATTTTTTTAAACACATGTAATCATACCACTGTTCTTGAAATAAATTTGCTATTAATAGATTCCAGTAGATCCCTCATGAAAGGCAGGTAGAAACTAACACTTTCTTTTAGTCATGACTTGTACAGTATTTCCATTTAAAAAGCTTCGCTTTAAAAGCTTGCAATGTATTAATGGCAAGGGAGTGGAGGGATTTTGGGGGAGCTAGCCAAGAAGTTAAGAGTCCCTTGCGGTCGGTGTCTTCACTTCTTGCACTAGCACAACTTGGAAGCACTGCTGCCTTACGGCTTCTCAGTACCGCCGTGGCTCAGAGCCTGGACACCTGCCACCGGCTTTGATCTGCATTGTTTTTTAAACCATTTGTTTGTGCAAACAGATGATGTAGCTTATTGATTAGCGTTTCGACTGGTCTCTGAACTCTCACACTATGTCGTGAGTCCATACTTCACAAGGGCACTAATCAAATCATCCTTACCAAGAACATGAAAGAAATCAAATAGCTGACACTGTTTTAATTGCACTGAAGTCATTCCCAACAGACACAATCACCTTCAAATCTATATGCAGGGCTCGTCTTTCATCTCCCCTTGCGTTATTAAGGTCAGAGATCGCATCGCCTCTCCTAGAGCGAGGAACAGGGAGCGTTCAGCTCCTACAGACATCAGTAAGAAAGGCCCAGTAGGTTTTGAAACTGGGCCCTCAAATTTGGACAAGAAACTGCTTTCAACAGCGTTAAGGGCCAGAAGTGAATATAGGGGTTGCCAAGCTACATCATTTAATGCTGTTCAGAGATTTCTGTACACTGGTTCAATATGAATTTTTATTTCGAAATCCCCACCTGGTTCCTTTCTGATGATCAGTTGAGCTCTGGCTTGCTTGTGCAATGATGATACCCAAGACTTGTCAACTGGTTATTTAGCACTGATTAAGCAGTATTGCTGAAGAAGTCACAGAACCATTTGGGCCGGGGTCCTGGCTTTTTCAATGGTAGCAGACAAGCTTTTTTACTAAGCAGCTGGGAGAAAGGACACCCACAGTGGAACAACGTGAGATGTTTCTTCAGTGCAGGGTCTGAAGAGCCATATTAGGTTTTCGCTGCCAAACTATCCTCTGTGGTTCTCATTTGCTGTGATAACGTTACCCTAACCCCCCTCTGCCTTCTGCTATTTTCCGCTCTAACATTTCTATTTGCTTTACCAGGCAGTCTCTCTCCAAACCAATTATTTCTAGATGATCAAAGGGCAAATCATCGTTGGCAGCACTGCTTAAATAGTGATGCTCCTCTTCCATGATTTTCACCAGCTCTTCCGTTAATGCGTCCAGCTTCTCCTCCATTTCTGCAGGACTGAAGGAAGAGCAGGTTTCCTCTCGCAACCTGAAGAAATGGGAGCAAAGATGTAAGACTTACTTAGACAGTAGGAGAGCTGCACCTATAGAAATATTTCTTCTTCTGCTGCAGAGTGAGTACGGCCCGGATGAGAGCTGCTTTGTGGAGGTCTAACCCATGTACCACTGAGCGAGGGCGGTGGCTTGGAGGGAAGCAAAAAGAAAGGTTAACGATTACAGTAGCTTTGTTCTCACAGGAATTTTGCAATTCCCTGTGACACGGCCTTGCCGTTCAGAGGCCAAGCACTGCTGCGGCATGTCCACTGGGAAGTCAGCGGAGTTGTATTAATGAGGCGTGCGACCCGTTGCGCTTGTTTTTATTCCACCATGTCTTCGACCATCTGATTATGCAGCCAGGCTCCATATTGGAGACCAGCACCAAAGGAGGGGGCTGGAAATGCACTTGTTTCATATCAGAGATTATTTCGATGCTTATTTTACGTACCACTTAATATCTCCAGGCAATAACTCTCACCTTGTCCTCCCAGCAGAGCTCTTCTCTTTGCACTCAGCTGAGCTGGGGATGAAATGTCCCCTTTTCTTTCCGGACAGCGTATTCTTCAGCAAGTCCTCAAGATTTGCGTGGAGCAAGAGGTTCCTCTTACACTGTGTGACCAGAGAGCACAGGTAAAAAAAAAGGAGGACACGTGTCATCCTGGGCTTTAAAACCCTAGCCTCTGCCTCAAATGCATTTCCAAAGACACCACTTTCTCCAATGCCCTGGCATGATTTGTGTGGGACTAGAGATTTCCTCCCAGCTCAAAGTATTTCCCCGTTAAGAGAGTCAGCTTCTGAAGACGCTTGATCAGAACTTGCACTGAAAACGATGGCCCTATCTTTGTAGCCGTGCCATGTACCTCATGCTAAAGAAACATGTCTAAATGATGTTCCTCCAGGTTACAGGTGTTGTCAAGGGGGCAAGCAAGCGGACAACGAATATTATGGTCCCACTTATCCAAACAGGAGAGCCTCGGCAGGTGTGTCAGCGAGGCTCCATTGATGAAGTCTGTCACAGGCGCTCGTTAAAGCATGAGGGCAGCAGAGATTCGCCCACCTTGGCGGTGGTGCCGCCTGCTTCAGTTCTGGACCTCGTAATGGGAAGGGACCTTCTGCATCCTTGAGTCCAGCCCCTGCTCTTGCCAGCCCCGCGTCATGCAACCCCATTCCTACAACCATTCACTTACAACTTAAAAGCCTTGCCCCCCCCACCCCTACTTCTAGTGAAAGCCTGTTCAATCCCCTTACTTCTCTGGGGGTTGGGTTAGAAGCTGCCTTCTCAGTCCCAGCCTCCATTTATTCGCGGTCACCTCATACACATTTATGCCAGCGTTGTCCTGGAGCGAACTTGCTTTTCTCCCTGTGCTTTTCTGGTGCTTGCCCTTCTGGGATATTTGTAGAGAGCAGTCGTGTCCCTTCTCAAACTTCATTTTGCTCTTCTGAACACACTGAGATGGCCTAGGCTCATCTTCTAGACAGTTCTGCTCATCATCCTGGTAGCCCTTTCACGCATTTGTTCCAGTTTGTCCGTGGGTTAAATAAACCCACTGTGCAGACTGGATAATCATTTATAGTTCCAATATTGCTCACGCAAACACTGTGATGAGTGGGCTTTTAGCTGTATTGCCTAACCATGCTAATTGGGACAAAATCCACCCGTGGGCAGTAAGCCAGCAGCAGCCTAATGTCGCGCCTGCATCCCACCTACGAGGCAGAGCGCTTGCACTGGTCTTGTGCACAAGGCTGACCTAACTGATGGGGGAAATGGGAGTGCAGAGGCCATTGTATGGAGCAATACGATGGATGGGGGCATTCAAATGCATCAGGGTTCATCTGCCTTCCAGTTACCTCCCCAGAGGTCTCAGTCTCTGTGGACGATTCCACTTTTGCATCAAAAAGCTGAGAGAGAAGATTTATGTTCCCTTCCATGAGTGGTTCTCCCTTCAGCAGGATCTCACTTATCCTCTCAGAGGATTTATTGTCCTGCAGAAGTGCTGACATCCGGAGTCTGAGAGAGAAGGTTTCACTGAGACAGGCCTTTAGTGCCTAGGAATGGAGATAATTCATTAAAAAAAAACTTGAAAGCATTCATTTAAGCTAACTCTTTAATAAAGGCAATAGCTAATTAGATGGGCAAGTGAATGGGCAGTGAGTTAGAACAATTGCTTTCCAGCTCTGGAAGCCCAGATTCATGTCACAGAAGAAATGGGTTTATTGGCCTGGAGGTATTCTCTTGGGAGAAGGGTGCAGATCCCACATAAGCCAGGTTGCATGGGTTAATAGGATCCTGCCAAGACCGGGACGGCAGGCTAGCTAGCAGCAGCACGGGCAGCAGAGCGCTGTGCATGGCTGCAAGCCCTCCTCTGTCACGAGCACCACTGAACAGGAACAGCCATCTGCCAGCAGTGCAAGACTGAGGAGACGCACCCGGGATGCAGGGGGTAAGGAGAGCATCTCCAGAGACCCAACTGGTATCAAACACCAAGAGCCACAGAGCTGGTAAACTAGCTGGGGAAAAAAATAGGTTGTTTTGCTATGCTCCCCCCAGCACAGATCTTTAAATATGCTTCCCCAGCAACTTTGTAGAGGGGGCAATAGATTGCTAGAACAGGCCTGCCCTTTCTTTCTTCTTTCCACACGCTATCGTCTAGCTACAAAAGGGTGTAGCAAGTATTCCTCTATCAGCTTTGTTCATCGACAGGAGATTATGCACCCGTTGCTCTGGATCGTCAGGCGGTTTTACAACAGGCTGGCAGCAGTCAGCACGAAGCGGTGGTCTTTCACTGCGTGACCAGCATCCTGATGACACGCTTGCCACCCTGCTAGGTCATCCGTGTCGAGTCCCGTGAAAACACGGCGAGCGGTTTGCATTCATGGGCAAGCATCTTATCCCACCTCCCCTCTTGCTGCTTATTAATTACAAGCAAAGGCAGGAGGTGCCAAGAAGGTAAATCTCTGTGCAGAACAAGTCGCCTTCACGCAGCTGGATGCCCAGGGTGCTTTGGTACCTGATAAAACAGTCTCAGAAAGGCTGGGCTGGAGTCCTGGCTGAGGTCAGCGGCGGCGATGTGAGCCAGGCAATGCACCAGCAGCAGAAGGAAGCTGCCCACAGAGCCCAGACACTCTCTTAAGACAAATAGTTTCTTCTCGAAATTCTGAGAAGGAAAGAAAAAGGGTCCAGAGCAGGTAGAGATAACAAGCAGCGTTAACCCAGGTGCAATGCGTTGCTTTTATGGACACTGGATAAATTCTGCTTAGAGTCCCTGGGGTACATGCCTATACCCCAGTGCAAAAAATTGTGATTCTGGAAGGTTTTATTCAGGACGCAGTAATGTGCAACCTTACTACTCTTCCCCCCTCATGAAAACGCCCATTTTGGGATTCATTTGCAGAAGGCGACGGCTACATTTCTGGCACTCTGCGCTTGTCTGAAATATTCTCTCTTCTTTCTCACGTATCCCAAATGTTACAACGATATACGGCTCCTCTCTTGCTATGGTGCTATAGAAATAAACACCCGTGGATCAGGTTTTAAACCCTTTCTCCTAGCGTGCTTACTCCCCTGACTTTAAAGGAGGCTGCTCAGAGTATGGCACCGCTCTGTGCGAGCAACAGCATTGGAATTGGGACCTAAAAGATTTCTCTGGAAACATGGAGCCAGTGATTTTACTACCCCTCAGACTTTCAGCAGGTCCCGTCTACATCACAGCTTGAAAATATCCACAAGATCTGTGACCAGAACTATCTGGGCTATGTGAATAATCTCAGGCAGAACGGAGATTGCTCTTTCACAGTGACATTTATTGTTCCTTTGCTTGACAGTCTTTTCCTAGAAGGGACTGCGTGTACCATGCCTTTCTAAGTATGAAATCTCTTTCCATTTCACTCCTTAATCCCCCCAAAAGTCAATAAACCTGTGAATCTTGAGGAGGTTGGCTACAGTCTTAAATGACGTACCTGGTAAAAGAAGGAATTTCGGAAAGCGTTGCCCGCAGCATTACTGTGAGGTATGCTGGTGGCAATGCAGAGGTTAATTTCCGGAGCCTACAGGGAAAAAGACGGCTGCTATGACATTTTTTTACGCGCTTTAAATCTGCAAAGTAAGACATATTAATGGAATATAAATTCATTTAAATGCCAGCTTTGATTTGCAGGGGAAACACAGAGCCAACAAATACCACATGACAATGGAGAGCATTTAAAAAGTCCCCAGCAGATCACAGGAGTTCATCCTGCTAGCTTTCTAATGACAGAAATGAAAGCAACTTCAGCCCAGGGGCCCTGTGGTTGCTGCTCTTTTGGTATTATAATTTATTGATTGAGTTACAGGAGCCCTTACAGGCCTCTACCTAGAGCAAGGCTCCCATGTGCTAAGTGTTGAACAGGCAGAGTGTAAAAGACTCCCCGCATCGAAGTTTAAAACGCAGGCAGATCGAGGCGGTGTTATTATTGCCACTTAGCAGCTGAACTGAGGCACAGAAAGAGCGAGCGACTTCTCTAAGGTCATGCCGAGAGGCTGAGGCAGGAGACAAAATGAATTCATATCTTGAGAAATACCATCTGGACATCTGATCCAAGATGATTCCAGTGTCATCTCTCCCTCGCCCTCTAGTCTTCCTTCACCTGCAGCTGGGAAGTTCTCTGCAGCCTGGTGCTTTTCTATAAATGTCTACTTTCTTATGAGAGTGGCTGTAGTTTCCAACAGGATATCAGTGTTTTAAACTTACGTTGATGTGAAGTCGTAGAAACTGCAGGATGGAGATGCCATACTGGTATACGACAAACTCTCTTGCAGAAAGGGCTTGGGGATGAACTGGTTTAAGTTTCCCTTTATGAGTCATCAGGACGTCCGATATGTCCCGGAAAGACCTTCCTGTGCCTACAAAAGACAGCAGTGTTTCAACAGACGGGTTGCCTTCATTTTACTTCTGAGTTAGTACAAGTACAAATGGACTTTTATTATAAAACAGTAGAGATGAAAAGACCGGATAAGATGCATTTAATTGCAGAGACTTATAAGTGAGAACTAACCGCTTCCTGGCCTACTTCTTGGATGCTCAGTACAGAAACAAAAACCCACCCAATTATCTGGTCTTTTAATTACTGTTATATTTGCCCAGTCAAATTGTGCTGCAAAGTGCATTCGCGCTTTTTTAATCCCATTCAACGAACTCCGTCTGTATCAGTTACAGAGAAACCAGGATCATTTCTAAGAGGCACAGAAACATGCGATCCATTATAAAGAAAAGAAGAGGGCTAGATCCACGTTAGGCCTTGTGTTAGTTCAAACACAACCAGACTTAACCATGTTAGTCAGCAAAATATGTATTAAACCTCTCATCGTGCTTATAAACCTCACAGGGTAGCAGGGACAAAGCCACCCTGGTGTACGATGCCTTCCTTTCCAAGAACTCAAAGTGCCGAACAATTTTACAGATGACAAGCAAAACCTCGTCCCACCAGTGAGATGGGCCTTATTGCACCGGTGCGCTGACGAGTTAAAGTGACTTGCCCAAGGCAGCACAGCAAGTCAGTGGCAAAGGCACGTATTCGGCTGACTCTCTTCTCTCTCCCCAGCTACTTTTGCTATTAGATGCTACACCCTCCATAGAGGAAAATACTTCCAGGACACCTCAACAGCTAATTAAAAAGCAGTCACATCTGAGACTTGATGGAGTATTTCCAGCGTTACAGTGAAGTGTCCTGAAAAGTTACCTCCAGATCAGAAGGGAAGGAAAGCTCACCTTTCTCCTGCTGGCTTTCCAGCAGCCCTGCTGCCTTCGCGTGAGTTCGGAGCTGGTCGTTCACATCTCTCAGGAGTGCGAGGAGCGGAGAGGTATTCAGGCATTTGCCTTTATTGCGGTCTACACAAAAGAATATAAAAATGTAACAGTCTGAAACAACTGTCCCTGACAGGTGTTGCATAAGGCAACTGGGAAGCATGCATCTTAAAAGGAAAGTAATTTTCACGTGTAATTAGGGTTTTTTGAATAGCCTTTTTCATTGTTTAGTAACTGTTATTTTGCACAAAGACATTTTAAAATTACCAAGAGGAGTATTGTCTTCTCCCCGGTACTGGGGATAACACCTAACCCAGTGGACTTCCTATTTTGCGTCTGTCTTGTCTATTATTCAAACTTCTTTGTTCAAAAAAAAAACTGAAAGAATAAATTGGATCAAATGAAAACTTTTTCTCCTTGCTCCTGCATGGAGTGCTTGGAAATCATAGCAAGCAGCCGTGGGCAACTCTTAATTAGAAGTAGTGTTTGCAAACGATGCGTTTGTTAGAGACGAGAAGAGAAGAAATTTCATTTAAAAAATGTAAATCCATAAAACGTGATTGCCTCAGAGACTGCTAAATTCTGTACCCTGGCATAGCCAGTGGGACTTGTGCCCAGTTAAAGAAATCAACATTGAACTGCGTGTGTGTCTGGCGTTGTTCACCGCACAGCTACTATTTCACGTGGGCTGCGCCGCAGCAACCGTGCACAGGTAGTGAAGCCATGGGACCAGGGACGGAACGACGCAGCAGACAGCGCTGTCTGGGAAGGAAGCCCCTGCAAAGGGACATTTCATGGAGATCCACGGACAGAAAAGTGGTCAGCTGTTATTAGCTTAAAAGCCTTACCACACAAGAACTGAGGATTCAGAAGGCTAATCCTTGAGGCCATCACCTTTTCAGTCTGCTTCAGTATTTTGATACCTGCGTGGGGTCAACATACACCAGTTAGATAAGTTCTCAGCAAAGAGCTGGTTGTAGAAATGGACATATGCTGTCCCCACGATCCTTCTCTTTTTCCACACTCTCACTCGTCTTGTACTATGTACGATACGTTATATTTACATCCTAGGTTCTGCATTTAAATCTCGCTGGGCACGTCTACATGTGCACGGTAATTTAGGTTACCGAGCAGTAACTGAGAATTACTGCACGGTACGGGTGTGCATCTACACATGCATGCCTGTACTGCCCAGGAACTATGGCGACTTAGGCCAATTTGGGCATGCATTTGCTACCTCCCCGATGCAGATAACAAATTTACGCCTGAGTAGTTACTGCGCAGTAAGGCATGCGAGGTGTCTCACTGCACAGTAGCCCTTTGTGTGTGGACCGATTCGGGACTAACTTTACTCCCAAGTCAGTCCACATGCAGCATTACTGCACTGTAACTCCCACACGTGTAGACACTGGTGTAAAAACTGCTTACCGCGGTGTAATTTACTGCACAATAAATTACTGTGCAGTAAATGCACGTGTAGACATGCCTAGAAATACAGATTCCACTCGTGGGACAGAAAAACGCTCATCTTCAGGGTGGAAAAGACCTGATGTCTCTTTCAATCTACATGTTGTTCAGTTTCTAATTTCTGGAAACGCCCAGGTTCTTTCCTGTTAGGCTTTATTCAAAGAGAGAAACTGGCGTTTGTTCAGACGATCACGTAACAGCTCCCTCGGCCTGCACTGTAATTGTGATCCGACTTTTCAGACCGGTGCCCCAGGAGTCACAGCGACTCAACGAGGGCGAAGAGCTCCACTAAGCTTCCCCCTGCAAGTCAGACTTACTCTCTGCAAAGAGCGCTACGACCTGGTCACACGTTTGGCTAGGTTTCTCTTGGGTGTGTGAGGAGGTAGATGAAGATGAAGAGGGGCCTTTTTCCTGTTGTTTCTCCTGCTCTGGCCTCATTCGCAGCTTCTCCAAGTCCTGTTGGAAAGCCTTTTCCGAGAAGGCCGGGGTGTCGTTGTGTTCTTTCACCAGTTTCTATCAAGGATCAGGAGTAAGATGTGAAAGGTGGGATGTGTGGGTAACACAGCCTGTCACTGCACGACACTACCCTCTACTCACTGCCCTGGCATCAGGTCCTTCAACTCTGTCTCCTTTATCCCCTCACGGATGTAGCACAGGGGTGGGCAATTATTTTGGGCAGAGGACCGTTTACTGACTTTGGCAAGCCATCGAGGGCTGCATGACAGGCAGCCCAGGGCAGATTAATATTAATTTGCTAAATTTTTAGGGGCCCTGTGGGCTGGATAGAATGGCTCGGTGGGCCGCATCTGGCCCCCGGGCTGCATTTTGTCCACCCCAATGTAGCAAGTCCCAGTTGCCATTGACATGTGTCATATTTGATCAACCCTCCTCTATGGGACTGAATTTCAGATTTAGTATAGAAGCAGTTGCCAACTATGGCATGCTGTGGGCAAGGATATAACCTTGGGATTGGTGAAAGACTGTACACTTGTTCTGAGTATGGGCAAACAAAAGCAATGTATAATAAGAGGAACAGAAGAAGATGGTGATGATGATGATGATGATGATATCTAAGAGCTCCCTTTACAGACTTTCCACTGTACATGTGTCATCATGCTGCAAATATTACATTTTGGGACCAGGCCCTACATGCATCATCCAGCTCCTTAGGTCTCCACGCTCCAGCTGATCCTGCAGCTTTGCTCCTTCATCTGATATTTGCCATCTGTCAGATTCTTCCAGCTCCAGCTGCTTCTCTTGGAAAATCTCCCAGATCTCTTCCCCTTTTCCTCTTTTATTTTCCGCTTCCAGGGTGGGTTTTTTGATCTGCAGGGTAGACAGGATTGTGTCATTTGTCTTCTTTTAGAACTGAGGGGTTTGGAGAGCTCTCTGGGGTCGTCTAGTTCAACCTCCTGCACAAAGACCCAAACCACCCCCGTCATATGCTCATCCAGCATCTTCTTAGAAACCTCCAATGAAGGAGGCTCTGCAACTTCCCAGAGCAGCTTGTTCCATTGCCCTTCTGTTCAGTACAAGTCATTTGTTGCTTGCAGAACAGTGCACGGTCAGACCGGCATATAGTGCAATACATGCAGTTTGAAATCATATGGCACGTGCTGTTCTTTCTACCTGCGCTGGATGAAGGGGGCTTGGGGTGTTTTCCCTAGTTCTTCTATTGCCCATGGCTATTTTCAGCTGCTCTGTCAACCTCCGTATTGTCTGCTCTCCGAATTCCCGCAGTCCATCAGTTGCTGTGTCAGCATCATCCGCAGCCTGTAGAATATACACATGGAAGGGTTAGAAAAGCAGGTATTGTTCACAGAAAGGTTTGTGGGCAAGCAAAGAGTTTTGATGCAATAACGGTAGTAACACTAAATTGCTCAGACAGCAGCTTTCATCTGAGGAGGCCAAGGGCTCTGCAAAAACATTAAAGCCTTGCATAGTCTCCCGGGGGTAAGTAAGCACTACAGTGCCACTCTATGGGTGTATTCAGGGAGGCGCGGAGGAGTGAGATGGCCACACCAGAGTGAGGTTGCAAGTGCCCACGTAGGAGCCACAACCGGGCACAGAACCCAGGACCCCTCGGTGTCATGCTGAACGCAGTCCCCCACCCATTTTTTGGTTACTAGAAGGTGCCCCTTCAATCAAACATGACATCAGTCTGTTGAGACTGTCCAAAATGTCCTTTGTCAGAGAATATCCAAGTCAGGGCTCAGTATAAAAGTGATACGGCTAGGCTCATTTCCTACAGTCTGTAGCAAAAGTATTGAAAATGTTATTCTGACCTTTGCGTGGTTTGTTAAGAAAAGAGGCTGAGAGCAAGGAGGTTACATGCAGAGCTCGAGAGCGGGTATCATCATCGTTACATAATTCTTTTTCCACTTCACCTTGTCCAAAGAATGGTCTTTCAGGCCACGGGCTACTTCTCTATATTGTCTCTCTCTCAGCTGCAACAAGTTGGCAGCTTGTTTCAGCTCCAGGACTGATGACCTGTGCTCCGTGTGATCTTTCATGAGATGCAAAATACTCTTAAGATCATCATCGAGCAATGGCTCCTGAAACACAAAAGGTCCATGGGTCACATAATACAGCAATGCAACACTAACAGGAGCAGAAAACTCGATTTGTTTCCTTGGTTATTTTGCTCTCCGGAGCGCTGCTTCTCGGGAAAGTGCAGAAGTGTCATCCAGGGCAGAAGGGCTGAGATACCGGTAATAATGCACACAGCTCTTCATATCGCATGTGTAGATCCCCCAAATAATTTGCAAATGATTTAATGGGCATTAGCCCTAAGCATATCCATTGAGGGGGGCAAGGTTTACAGAGTATGTGCACTGCAGCTACCTCGCTCAGTGCCGGAAACAGGATCTCAAATGCAGAAATCAAGTCACACTCACTTATCCCTATCCTTGCGCTTTCTCATTTAATAGGCAGGCCTTCCCAGATGATCCACATATTTGCTTCTAATTTTGAAGGCTTCAGTTACTGGCTGCCCAGCTGCAGAAGCCTACCCGGGGATTTCTTAAAAGAGCCTGAATTAAATCTATATTAACATACTAAAAAAATAGCAGGGGAATTAGGTACCCAGTTCCTGCTGAGGCTCCTTTGAAAATCCCAGCTTTCGAGGCCCGCGTTTTGATTCCCAGCTCCAGGTGAAGCCGGTGAGAGTTACGGCCCATAGCAGGGTAAGCGGTACCAAAGCTTTACCTCTATGGCCAGCTCCTCCAGATGCCCGTCTTCATTCTGCGTTCTCTCATTCGCTGTTTGGAGCCTGAAGCAGTCTTGTAGCATTATTACGGTTTGCCGCAGGTGCCTCTGAGACAGGATAAAATATATCAGGCGCTCAACATGGTTTCTTAACTCCGGTCTTTCAGCTTTGTGGATCACTTGCGTTTCTTTGGCCTGCAGCTAGGAAGAAAATATTGCCATGATTTTTGGAGTCAGTCTCCTACGGAAAAATGAGAGCTTGGAAATATTCAAGGTCTACCAGCAAGGTTTGAAAGAAAGAAATCAAAGAGCTGTCTTGAAGAACCATGGGAACTATGCAGCTAAGAGGCCGGCAGAGGATATTCTTGCTGGAGCTGGAGTCCTGCTGGAGGTGACTAAGCCTCGCTGTGGATAACGCACGATTCGAATGTTTGGGGGCTACAAATCGTATTGTCGTACGTTATGCCTGTCTCTCCTGTGTAGTTCCAAAAGCCAAGCGGGGGGACTAATGCTGTGGCTACTGTACCTTTTCCTCTGTTTGCATGTGAAGCTCCCTTTGGAACTGTTTCTGCAGGTGCCTCAGTTTACCCTCTGACTCTTCCTTTAGTCCAAGGAGCAAATCCCTCTCGTGGTAGTGCTTCTGGAGAAAAGCCATGGCTCTTGGGACTTGCTGCTTCTCCACAGCCTGGGCAACCTCCCGAGCGACTGCTTCTCCTGCAGCTCCGTACTCCAGCTGGCTTAGGATCCTTGACAGACCCTCTGGGCAGGCCTGCCTCTTGCGTGAGAAAGCACAAGGACAGAGATAAATGCGTGTGACTTCTGCGTTTGAGGTCCTGCAGTGAACACAACCCCGTGCACCCCTGCCATGTAGCAGCAGTGAACACAACCCCGTGCACCCCCGCCATGGACATGCTTATGGCTAATGTCCCTGCACTCAATCCTCCGCTTTCTGATCAAACGGGATCAGGGTGCAGAATTTATCCGGGGAGCTTGTGCTTTCATGCAAAATGGATAAGCCTACTCCTAAATATGCAATAAGCCTAGAAGTAAGTGACAGTATGGTAGGAAACCGGGACTGGGATAAGGTGTGCATATTGCCTGGCAAACCGGGGGTCAAAACGTGTCCTAGACTACCAGTAGCTTTAGAATTAGTCCAGATCTCTGCTGCAGCCGCGGGGAGCGACACCAATGCATTCAAGATGTGGTGTTACACTGGGATCCAGTGTACAATTACCCCAGTGAAAAATCAGGGGTAGAACTGCACTGGTGAAAGTCATATTGGTGCACAAACGGTGCCCATAGCCTCTACCCCGTAGCAGTTTGAAGACAAGCTATCGGATGGGATTCCCATTACCTAGTAGCGAGGCACAGTAATAGCAGCCTGCCACCTACTATTCTAAAGTAAGCTGCTCTCTGTCTGCTGTGGATCCCAGGATACTTTACACGGCGGTACAAAAGTGATGCAACTTGCACTGGTGTACGTGTGTTGTGTGTTCACACTTTCAGTGAGAGGCAGTTTCTCAATGCCTCTTTCTCTTCTGTACAAGAGGGATAAAAACACTTCTCACACCTCTGCCCTTTTCTGTCTTGCCTGTCTATATGGTCAGTTCTCAGGCAGGCATTACCTTCACCTGGGGAACAGAGAGATGAAGAAAGGCTGAAATGGAAGTACCTGGAGAGCACTGTAGTGATCCAGCACTCTATACAGACAAACTTGTCTCATAGCTTCCAGCTTTACTATTTTGACTGCTGAAGCCTGTAATATTTGAGTTGTTGAGTCTGGAAATAACTTTTCTTCCAATGAATAGACTGCCTGTGAAGTAAAAAGATAGAAAAAAAAAACCTATAGGAGAAACTCATTCTATAACCACATAATCGGGTGGGTAGCATTTACACCACTCTACGAGCACAGTGCAAATTATTCCCACAAGTTGCTGCCTAAACCATCTGTGTTGCTTTCTTTATTGCTTTTTAAGAAGGATGTGTCCTCACAAAGTTTGTCAGGCATCAGCATGATATGCTTGCAGAAATGAAATGGCAAAAGCTAAGTTGCCAAACTTCCTAGACATGCTCGTCAAGGTGGGGAAAATCTATTACATTTTACTGTAAAATGCAGTGTGATTAAAGAGCAGCGTCACGGCCACTGGCAAAGCAACTCTTCCTATCCTCTCCTTCTCTAGTCAAAGTTTTAATAGCTAGGCCTGTGGCAAAAAATAGTGTGTGTGTGTGTGTGTGTGACACACACACGAGTGCAACAGCAAGGAATATACCAACAAACCTTGCAAGACGCAAGTATTTAAAAATGTGATGTCTCAATGGCAGGTGTGTTTCCTCTATATTCTCTTGTATCCTGCTTATTTAAAATTAAATTCCTCTCTGAAGGGTGCTTAATTCCACACTTCAGCGGTAACAGAAGTGACCTGACATTTAGAGGTATTGAGTGCTCAGCATCTCCCACTGAAATACCTCCAGAAGGGGAGCTATTTATCTCAGTGTCAAAGTACAAGCTTTTGAGCCTGGATTTAGATGTCCCTCTTTAAACATCTTGGTTTGTATAAGATTTCTGGTTTTGGCAGGGTTCCCTTCCTGGCTAAAATTCTTAGCGCTACTGGGATTCCTATTTATTGTCTCGAAGACGATCTTTTTACACTTTACCCCAATTTTTTTACTCTGAATGAAAACAGTTTTCTAGGGTCTTCTACCTGAAGAACTATACTATTGGCATTCATGTTTAAAAAACACAACAAATACCATTCCCATGTGGGCAGTAACGTGCTCCTCCTAGCTACATGTTTAGCTACACAACAAGGGATTTCTTTTGTGATCAGAAACAAAGTGATTGCGTTTAGCACAAATAGAGGGGGCTGGACCCGATGAGCTGCGGGGTCTCTTCCAGCCCCTAACAATCTACGACTCTATGAGGCTGAGGTTTCCACTGATGCTTTTGAGACATGCAGTCGAGTCCATCATCCTTTTTTGTGGAGGAAAAGCGGGGCCAGAAAAGCAATAGGCGTGCGAGCGTAAAGAAGGCCGCTTGAACTTACTTCTTGTTCTTTAGCGACGTCTGATCTGATGTGGGAATCAGAAATTCGTGACCCAGGATCAAGCAATGAGAAGTGGTGTGGAATTTCCTCTAGGAAATGCAAGCTGTCTTTGGGTGTTCCTACATCCAGACTGAGCCCTGAATTCTTGATGTCCTCCCAATGCTTCTGGCGCAGGGTTTGTTCAGCCTCCTGGTGGCATCCAGCCAGGTCTTGCAAAAGAGTGTCCCACTTCCTGCCCATCGCCATCTCTTTATTGCTTTTCACATCCTGAAACCAGACACGTCTCTGCTTCAGCTGCTAACATTTGGATGTCAGTAGCATTGAAGAAAAAAATCAGTAATGCTAAGTGCAAGATTTGGGGAAAACGGAGCAGAAAGGCTAGGCCTCTATGTCCATAGACAGGCTCTTAAATAAGCAGCCTGATGGACAGTACTACCAGGCAGAGGGTAGCTCTGACTGGAACTAGGTAAGTTGCAAAACAGAGAAACAAGAACCAAATTTTGGGTGCCCGTTTTTTCTCAGCTTTTGCATTTGGCTTTGCAACGTTAGACCTTCAGGATCCCTCATGTTTTGGAAAGAAAACCTGTTTTGCTTCAGGCCCCTGTGTTATATCATTGGAAGGAAATGAGATGAAGCCAGCTCATAAAGGAAATAAGAAAATCCCCCTCTCCCGCTCCCTGACTGAGAACTGCAGGCTGAGGCAGCACTGCTCGTACCCGGCTTTCTTTATGCTCTTCCTTTTCCAGAGCCTTGGATGATTCATAAAAGGAGCAGATTGTGTTTATTTCCTCTGTCATTAAGGACAGCTCTAGGTGCATCAATTCACTGGCATGTTTCTCCAAGAAAAACCTGCCAAGACAACAGTAATAAATTAGAATAAATTAGGAGAGATCATGAATTTATGCAAGCCTTTACTTTGACATACACACATGGGTACACATCCATGGGGCAGACGTGCTCCGGGATGGGTACACGTCATCTGCCAGCAGGACGAAAGGCAGCAACTGTCCATGGAGCCAGCACGTGACCCTCGAGGACAAAACCCAAATGTCTTTCTTCAAAGGAAACTGCAGGGAGTATTTAAGGGAAAAAAAGGGGGAGAAACCACATGCCTCACCTTGTCTGGACTTCTTGCTGTATGTGTGGGATCTTCGATGGGGATGAAGAGGGCTGGAGAGGTGAAAGCAGGGCAGGTGGAGCGACTTCGGGGCCGCTGCAGGCCAGGAATGCCTCCGAATGAGCTGTTGAGGCCTTTAAAGTGCTCTGTGAGCAATAGCCTTCAGGAAGAAGCAGAGAGGAGCATTAAGGTTCATTCCTGATCCCCCGGTCCTTTCAGGGCCGTCAAGGTCCCGTCTGCCATTCTTCGCACAAGCTACTTAAAACGCTCCAATGCGCATCTATCTATCTTGCAACTCCGCAGTGCACTGTGGTGCATCTGGCAATGTTTTGGGGCAGAAGGAAAGCGGAGGGCCCATCTGGACATGTTCACCTGCCTGCATACATCAGTCGCCCCCCTGTAAACCCGTGACGCAGCTACACGTCTCTTCGTCGTTAAATCTGGAAAGCTGGGAGGCATGCACGTAACAATTCTTGACGTGTACTCTGTCTACTAAGAGAGAAAATCCTGTTCATCCCATTTGCCTTTATCAAGCTATAAATGAATACGTTTCAACAGCAGATAAAGCTTAACGCACACGAGAAAGTACTGCTCTCAGTATTCAATTCAAGGATTTTTCAACCCAATTAGCACTCAATACAAAGATCTTTCCACCCAATTTCAGTGTGGCAATGGTGATGCAAATACAAAAGATTAACCCTGGCTTGAGAAAGGCAGGGAAGGCTCCAACCGGTTGGGGCTGAAATGCAGACAGATAAATCAGAGTAGTTACTGTGGCAAAATTTGAGATTATTTAAAGGGAAGTCCAGATATGAGATTATTTAAAGGGAATAAAATTTGTGAGGCCCTGGCTCCCTACTTTGAATCTCCTTCTTCACATTTCTAAGCACCCTGTCTTACTGAGTCAAATCGAACAGAAAGAAGAGACTACTGAAGTGCATCCTATCTGCTTTTACCCTGCAAAATCAGACGACAGCTTTTTCCCCATTTGTGCTGGAAATAGTCAAGCAATAGCAGCTGAAATACTGTTACAGGAAAGGGAATCAATATTAGCTCCAGGGGGAAGAGGAATGACCATTTAATTCTACGTGTATTAATTATTATAATGCAGTCTTGGTAATTAAATAATCACTAATTATTTCTGAAGTGCTGACATATCTTCAAACTTCTTGGGTTACCTCCGAAGTTAACTAAAACGTTCAGTGTGTTCCAAAAAGACCGACACGTGACAAAAAAGTGGAAGGAAGTAGCCACGTTGCAGAGCTGCCACCAGTTAGCAGGGGATTCACTACGGTTCTCAAGGGCATCCTTAAGCCGGATAAGAAAGTCCTAGCCCAGGAGGACCTTCCATCACCAATCCTCCTGTGAAATATGAAACATCCTAACAAGAAAGAAGCAGCATTCAACATCCTGCTTGCCATCAGACACCTAAATAGACTTCTCCAACTTTTATCGGAGCCTAATGAAACATGAAATTCTCCAGCCAGATCTTACTCCACCCTCCAACTCTCCTGTGAAATGCAAATTTTCATTTCTACCTGGGAGACATGTTACAATCTTTGCATTCTCCTAGGCCTGAGGAAGGGCGCACGTGCCTGAAAGCTTGCAAATAACGATTTTTTATTTTTTTGCAACTGTGTAGTTGGTCTAATAAAAGATATTGCCTCTAGCTCACGGACTCCTTAAACTGCAGCATGCGATGCTCACACTCATCTTCCATTGAGTTCAATAGTACTGAAGCACAGGTTGCCCTGGGGCCCTAATCCATCCTCTGTTTCTAAAACGGCAACTTTCCAGCAAATGAATGGCACTGCACTGCGTCTGCTGGCATCACGGATAGTGCTTGCAAAAGGAGAGCTTTGAAACCCTAAGCCTGATCTTACTGTTAATAATCTCAGTGGCAATTTTAACCAGTAGAAATTTAAAACTAAAATATTCTTATTACAGTTCTGGGGAAAAAAAAAGGAAAACAAAAAACAAATCTTAACTTTTTAATTTGACTCTTTTATGTTGTGAGACTCAAAAGGGAAGTGTATTATAAGAGAAAGCAAAAATAAGGCAAAAAGAAGCCATTAAACTGCTTTGGGAATTTCACCGGTTTTTTCTCGTTGGGGTTGCAGAGGCGCATTCCACGCCGAGTGAATATTTGCCTCCTGAAATGCATCCAACGTTTAGACAGCTTGTGCATTTCAGCTCTATTTGCCAATAAAGAGCAGTTAGATCTTTTATGTAACTAAGAGTCTGGTTACATCATGATTTACTATGTGAAGGCTCACAGGAGGGAAAGTAAAAGCGCTGCTATTGATTTTCAGGTTTGTTCCACGCTTCCTGCTGCCAAACTGAGACCAAAGCTCCCCGTTCTGCAGCCACTTCTGATTAGCCGGCAGAATTAATAGAAGTGGAGGCAACCATAGTAAAACTAATGCAGGCCCATGAGAGTTGCATCGTTTATCATTTCTCAGGATTAAAACCAGCTTGTTAGGCAGACAGACCTGGCACAGTGCAAGTTACCAAGCCAGTTTCATTTCACATGCGTAAAAACTACCACTGCCTCTAATGCAACTCCTAACACATACCAAGGGCTCATTCTGGGCATCTTTGTGCTGCTTCCGTTTGTACCATACTGGGATCTAATTGTACCAGCAACCATTTTAAAGGACTTGGAATGAAATAAATTGAGCGGTTGTACCTTTATCTGACCCCAGAACCAGCATCTCAGGAGACATAGGACTCCTTTTGCTTTCCCCCAGCGTCTGAATCAGGGACTTCAGCAGAGGAATCAGCTTTCGATGGATATCTTCACTTGCGCCATGGGGGACACCTGCAAAACTGTAAAACCTGGTCCCCGGGTAGGTCTCAAAACACTGCGGTGTCCCAGAGAGACGAGCCTGAAATAGCACAGATCAGGTAAAGGCAAACACCAATGCTTGTAGCTCATTATATGCATTACTAGTACTACTGGAAAAGCACCCTGTCATGCTGTACTTCCGTGCAAAGCCTACAGTGCCAATTTACAGCTATTGCATGTGGATCTGCAGCTCTGAGCTTGCCTCATGGCAGTTTGTAGGCCTTTGGGTGGTAATGCAGCTCCAAACTCTTTAAATTATTCTCACTCTCTAAAGTTGGTGTAAAAGTTTTAAGCAAAACAATTTAAATTTTATTACATGTGTTTAATGGCCTCCGTTTATATGGGATCCATTTGCAGGAACCAAGCACATGATAAAATACAGTCTATTGCATGCACTACAATATAATGGCCTCATTTAATTTAAAGTCCCAAGCTGGAAGCGAGCCACAGATGCAGGCGAGAGGCTCCTAAGGAGTGAGAAGCAGCAGAGAGGTGAAAAGTAGGGGAAGTTTCAAAAGAACTGGCACCAGAAGCAACTTTGAAGCAAGGAAAAGGGAAAAGGGAGGGTGTTTTCAAAATCCCACTGCTCTGATTATTCCAGGGATCTTACTTCCAATGAAAGGTCACATAAAGTGGGACAGGGAAACCAGTTGTTTCGAAGAGTGAGAGCCCGACTCCAAATCTAACTTCAACAGGATTTGGATCAGGTTCTCAATAAGACACAGGTCTTGTTGAAGACACCGTATCAACCACATGGGTGAGATTGCTGAAAGTCAGTTAGGTCCGAGCTCTGCAATCACTCTTACAGCACTACAATATAGATCCCGTATGACACGTTGCAGATAGCTCTAACAGTGCTGCTATGGTACCGCATTTTTATTTACGTGGAACGTGCATAATGGGATGGCTTTTCATTTGTCACTCATTTCATTTATCACTTGTGTCTGATCTCCAGGCGAACCCAGTACCTTTGCCTGCAGGGCCTGGATGTTCGACAGCTTCCGGAGGTACTCCAGCCTGCTGGATGCAGACTCCACGCTGCCCTGTTGTTTCTTTACACGCTGCTGAAATTCAGCAAGGAGATGGAGCGTTGCCTAGAGGGAGCGGGCAGGAAATGTTATCGAATGAGCAGGCCTTGTGTTTGTGCGCGATCACCTGGAAGACTCACTCTAATGTGGGTGCGACACCACCCAATTTAGTGCAGCACTTCTTGGCCTCCCATTACTGCAGAGATCACGAAAACTGCAAGCGCTTTGGACAGCAGGAAAGATAAATAGGGGATCTAGAGAGGAAGACTGAAGGGAATAACTGTGACAGCTATGCGGAGCAGCGAGTGGGGACATAGCAATGATTTGCCAGTATCTAATTGCTGTGGACAGCAAGATGGCTTGGCCGGGGGAGCACAAATGAGAGTAACAGGGTAAAATGAAAAGGCAAGGTGCCTGATAGGCACTGGGCTAAGGTCCAACCCACAGGCTTTGAGCTCTGGACTGGGTCAAGGACACAAGGAAGCTTCACCTCTAAAGACGTGTGACACTTGGTTGAACCAGACCCTTGAATGTCTAGTTAGGGAATGATCTTGATATGAGGTTGAGGAGATGGCCAGAAGAATGTGGCTATACATATTAAACCCAACCCAGTGTCATCACCTTCCTGGGTCTGAGGCTCGTCGCTGTCTCGGCATTCGGGCTTTTGCTCCTCTGCTGTTCTTTTTCCTTCAGCTGAATTTGCATCCGGCTTTCCGCCAGCTGCATCTTTTTAATAAACTCCATCAGTTTTTCCAGCATCTTTCTGATCACCAGCAGAAGCTTCGCTTCTTGTTCTCTCTCATCGCTGTTGACTGCAGATACCAAATATTAGCAATTGGCAGCTCTCAGGTATGGGTCTAATGGGAACTTAGAAAGCAGGTATGAATGAGTCAGCATAGGGGGAGAGCCAAACGATTTCTTAGATGGATGGAAAGCAATAGGTTAAGTATCTGATTTTTCATCCTTAGTTTTGATGATTCTGGGATATGGTGGAGAAAAATGAGGCTCTTTCTCCCATTTTTTCCACTCTCAGCTCATCAAGCAGCCCTAGAGAATCCACTGCACGGTCTGAATTCTACAAAACCACAATGCAGTAAAAAAAAACCCCTGATATCTCATTGCAGGCTGCAAAATGGTCACAGCAAAACAGCGCGGCATTCATCAGGCAATTAGGAGGCTCCTGCAGGAATTTGCAGGGGATCTTGACATTTCAATATCAGTGCAATGGCACTTTTCAGGTCTGCAGTGACATTTCTCAGCTCGAGGTGAAGTTTGCCCCTGTCTAGAGAGCCAACATGAGGCTTACGCTGAAATCCCACTCCCCACCACCCTCTGTTCTGAGTGCCTACGTGGAAGCTGAGGTTTGCATGAGGGCGCGTGGCTCACAATATGTCCAACACCGCCCGTCTCTGTCTCTTCCTACCTTTCCATTGCAAAGATAGCTCCAAGCCCAGTAAGCTGCTCAAGTCCCGAGCAGTTCTCCTCTGAGCTTCCTGCAGAGAGGATTCCTCAAGGAAATGGCACATTTCCTCAATGTCCTTTAACTTCTCCTTGTATCTGATCTAAAAGAAACAGGAAAAAGATGTAGTCATAATGTTACAGGCTCACCAGATGTTCCTTTGCTGTTGATATAATATCCCGTGGCACCAGGTTCAAATATGAGGGCTGTTATAAAAAGAAGACTTTTCTGTTTGCTTCCTTTTTCTCAGTACCGTAGCTGCCAGAGTCCAGCTGGACAGAGGGGTTATGCTCTTTCCTAACCTTTTCCTTCTCCTTCTCCCTCCTCTTAATCTCTTATTGATTGCAGATACAATAATTGACCCAAGGCGTACAGTCATAGTTGGGAGTCTTTCCAATGGCTTCACTATGCTTTGAAAAAGGCTCACCCGGGAGGTTTCTCTGCTACCAGGGAGAGTATAGTTATTCAAAAAAACAGACCAAAATCATGGACTCATCTGTACCATGAATTTCTGCACAAGTGTAATTGCACTAACGAAGTGGATTGCAAACTAGGACTGTCTGGGGTGTGCTGGCATAAAAAGGGACAGCATGGTAATTATGGCAGAGCTGCGTCGGTCCACCTGCTTTGTGAAACCGCATCTCCAGCGTAGATGAGCCCTGACAAAGGACTGCGGCAAATGTGCTCATTTAAGAGAGAAGCTGCTCTATTTCTATACATCAGCTTGGACATTCAGTGCACGGTGCCCCCACTACAGAAAGGATGTGGACAAATTAGAGAGAGCCCATTGGAGGGCAATGAAAATGTTTAGGGGGTTGGGGCACATGATTTTTGAGGAAAGGCTGGGGAAATCAGGCTTATTCAGTCTGTAGAAGAGAGGACTGGTTGAGAGCAGCCTTCAGCTACTTGAAGGGTGGTTACAAGAAGGGTGGAGCTGGACTGATCTCAGTGGGGGCCGACGACAGAACAAGGAGCAATGGGCTCACGTTGCAGCAAGGGAAATGTAGGTTAGATATTAGGAAAAACCTTTTCATGAGGAGGGTAGTAAAGCACTGGAACAAGCTGTGGACTCTCCATCCTTGGAGGCTTTGAAGACGTGGCTAGACAATACCCTGGCTGGGATGCTGTAGTTGGGGCTGGTCCTGCTTTGAGTACGGGGCTGGACTGGATGTGACCTCCCGAGCGCCCTTCAACCCTCATTTTCTATGATTCTGTGACTTGAAAAGAAGAGGGGAAAATGCTTTCTGAAGAAAGAGCTGCAAAAGCCACTGCACCTTTTTGACCTTTCCTTCCTCTACAGCATCAAGGATGTCGAGAAATACAAAGTTCAGCTCTTTCTGAAGGTAGTCTTCCTTCTCTCTCTGGCAGTGCCAATAGTTTTGTCTGGAATTTATCTCGTTTTCCAGGAGATTCAGCTGAAAAATACCATAAGCAACAGTTTTCTGAGGGCAAGCACTTCTTCCATGATTTCTACACATAAAGGCTTACGTGGCTCTACAGAGATGAATGATTTGCGATGGGAAATTGCCGCAAAATTCTGCTTACTGACACTGAAATCGAAGAACAGCCAGTACCTGCTTTGCAGATCTCCCATGCTGCTACCCACAGATGCCAAATCCCACAAAATAAACCCAAATGCATTCTCAGATGCATCTGGCCACCAAACCCTTTTCAAAAAGGGATTAATATAGCGGCACCCTCCTCCCAGCGCCTCCCAAATTCCAGCGATCCCGGATTCACGACTGTCTCAGCTTCAGTTCTAAACAGCATTATATTCTGGAAGTGTACTGGATTACTCATGTGCATAGCACAGACACCATATGAATCTGTTTATACTCTGGCAGGCGCAAACATATCTATTGACAGAAAAGAAATACTTCTGGTCTATCTAGCTGAGTCTCTGAAGCAAGAAGAACAGTTTCCTGCAGTTTGAAAGCACCAGCAAGCAACTCCCTGCAGTTGTCAAAACTGTAAAACAACTGCAGTTTTCTGGGCTTCTTAATTACCAGATCTGGGTCTGCTGCTCCTCTTGGTAAAGCTCCCAATGACTGAACTATAGGAACTACCGTGCTTGTCCAAGGGTTGGTTCGAACACCTATAACCGGGCCAGGCTCCCCTGTGATGGGATCGATTGTTCTGGCACCAATGGTGATGGGGACAAGACCTGCAGGCAGGCAAAAAAGTGGAACAAAATACTTAAGGCTCAGAGGATGAGCAGCGTGAGCCATTCAGCTTTTTGTGCATCAAGCTTAAGGAAGGACTTTTATTAAAGTGTAACAGGGAATTACAATAACCTTGACTATCCTGCTTGGAAAAAAAACACATCTCCACACAGCAAAGGCAATACAGACCCTGTTGGGACTATTTTTTCGAGTGATCCCCTCTGGCCAATGCAAGAACCAGCTCTTGAGCAGCTAAGACAAGCCCCACTGGGGCACTAACCTGGGCTTCAGAAGTATTAAAAATGTTCCCCAAGTACAGGGATGTAGACATACGTAGGCAAATTGTTTCCATAGGTTAAAAGGGTGTCACTCCAGTCTCTCTCTCCCCATTAACCTGAAGCTGCCTTTGATTTTGCACGAGGATGTCACTTTTTTCTTCGTCAATGCATTTTATCAATTCTCACAATGAAAGAGATGCCAGTGATAGCACAGCCACTGCCTCCCCCAGCTTCGTGTTGTATGGACCAGTTGTCTGCTCTACCTTGTCCATCAGCATCTTCCATCGTTCCCGCCAGCGGGGCTGGGAGCCCGGTGTTCCAGTCCGGCTCTAGTCCCAAGACAGGCACCATCAAACCTGAGCCACCGGGGTCTGGGATCTTCACTCCAAACACAGCTGGGATCCACATCTCTGTGCCAGGACATTTGATCATCCCTAATACATTTGG
>JAGPOW010001661.1:1667040-1679919 GCA_030014935.1 Caiman crocodilus
AAATCCTGCACCTGGCTCCTTCCAACCCTATGATACCCCAATGGGTTTTGTGCAGAAAACATACCCAATTTGCCACCATTGCTTCTGAGGCTTGAAGCTATGTCTCGTTGCGTCTCCAGACTTCGCAGCCAGTGCATGTCATAATGGAGCTTGATAGATAATGTCTTCTTCATGTCTTCTATGGCAGCCTTCAGGACTCTCTGCCTGTCCACAGTGACAGACAAATCCTCACACATTGAGTCCTGGTACTGCCGCAGGGTTTTCACCACGTGCATCTGGGCTATAAGCATGCTGGCTTCCAGCAGGGCCCCGTATCCTCCGGCGTGAGGCAGCACGGTATCTTGCTGGAGGAAAGCGCCATGCACACGTGCAGACTTCCCACTCAGAGGCTCGGAGAAGGAGTCCCCAAGAAGAATCGGGCTCCCCGAGGGTCCCATCAGCCCCCCCACTGGGATTACATCTCCTGTAGCCAAGGGGTAGAGAAAGGAAAATCAGAACATCCCCCATCCTGGTGCTGTTCCTCTGAAATTCAATGCAAGCTACTTCAATGGGAATAAGATCAGCGAGCGCATAGAACGTATCTCATAACACTGACTGGAGTCGGTCCTGGTTTACAAGGTTTTATCGTCTTAATATATTTTAAATGCTTCGCTTAGTTTCCACTCTAGAGAAACAGGTGCACTTCTATGCTGTGGAGTGAGAGCTCAGCAAAGCCTATGAAACAGGAAATGTTTTAATTGGCATAAAAGTGCCTTGGATCTGTTAGGGTTAGGGTTCGGGTTAACCTGATCTAAGTTAACAGTTGAGAGAACACGGTTCTTTTTCACTAGCGCTTTCCACAGGCAATCTCTCATCAGGGATCAGACTGGACAGGCTTACTCCATTGTTCGAGAAGGCATTAAATGAAGGTCTCTTGTGATCATATGAAAAGTGAAAAGTAAGGCAACGCGGGAAGGGCCTGGATAATGCATTTTTGCATTCCTATCCAATGGTCCAGAGCCGTAGCTGGTGGGAAGAGCTTCATGCTCTCCACATTAGCAGTGAAGCGTGCCTGGTTTTACTGGCTGGGGGTCTGGCCCCGACATACTGCATCGTCCTTGCAGCCACAGTGCCGCTGGAGTCGACTCGTGCTCCCAGGTGGGGCACGTGCGGTTTGCTCCGGTTTTAACTATGAAGTTTTCTAAATTTAGTTATAAGAGAACAAAGAAGGTGTGAAAAATGCATTCTATCAATGTAGCCTGAAAGATCCTAATAAACCGATTTCATACCGCTCTTATTTTATTAATGCAGCGATTGAACTATCTCCAGGAGAGCTTTCGTAGGCTTTTCTCCCCATGTAATTAATGAATACATGCCCTCTTTGGAGTTGTCTATCACTGTCTCTCCCTCTCTTTGTCATCTTTATGAAAAACTAGGCAGTTTATTGATTTTAAGACAATAATACCATGAATGAGAGTCTGGGAAAGTGAAAGCTATTGAGTATCTGCCTCCCCAGGAGAAGCCCAACCTGAAGGGGGGGGTAGCGGTTTGAATCCAATGCTGCTCCTATTGCGGGGAGTGGCATGCCACTGCATGGCTGCAGCTGCCCCCCCCCCCCCCGCTAAGTGCTAGTATGCATCCACACAGAGCAGAGCTCTCAGTGAGTCTCTGCTTTTACTAGGATGTAGTATGCAATCTCTGGGGTCCTGGCCAGATGGGCTTTTACGCTATACTGCCTCTGTGGCAAAGCCAAAAGCAGCACCGGGACACTTCCCCCACTTGCCTTCCCTCCTGGCGTGCACCAAAGCCCAGACGGGCATGATAGCCAGTTAATGCATGCCATAACCACTCTCAGGTTTCTGTCTCAGCCATGCCTCTTGGCATGTGTTCAGGGCTGCACTAAGCTGGATACATGGCCTAATTATTAACAGGCTTTGGCATGAGCTGAGCATGAGCGAGTAGGAGGGGTGTATATCTTGGCTGCACTCCCAGGCTGCCAACAAGACAGCGCAGAGATGCCCTACAAGTCCTGCGTGCCTGTTGCGTAGGAGAGCTTCTGTCTCGGTGCTGTAAACACGGTGACTGTCCATGTGGGTGGGCGAAGCGGGGGGGAAGAAATGCCCTCGCTGCGGCTTTCCAGCCCCGTAACACACTCACCTGTGTTACTGTCCACATTGACTCCAAGGATTGGAACAATTTTTCCTCCCTTGGGCTCGTTCATGGGCCCTCCAAGTTCGAGTGGGGTCACTGTTCCTGTAAGGGGATTTAGGTATGTCCCACCCACGGACAGCTTTTGCCCTGTTTGGGGATGGATGGTAACTGCAAGCACTGGCACCTCTATTTCTGTGGCTGGATCTAGCATGAGTCCTCCCAGCTTAAAAACTTTTTCCGGGTGGAGAACTGGCAGGTTAGTCTTCACGGGCAAACCCGTACTGGGACAGATGGGATATGGGACATAGGGGAAAACGGGTGCTCCAGACTTCTGCAGCTCACCTGAATATTGAAGCAGAAGACACAGTTAGGACAAAGTTAGAAAGCATACTAGCCTCCAGAGGTTACCACCCGAATGCCAATAGCAAGTCTTGGTGTCAGAGATAGGGCAGAGCTTTCAAAGGACATCCACGTTACAAATTTCTCTTCCCTGAAATTCAGCATTAGATTAAGGGAGAGCATCCCCCTTTCTGCAAGTCAGAGCTCTTCCCAGATTAATTTCAGCTTTTGCCGTTTCCTTGATCTGGCAAGTGCCTTCCTATATGAAGTGGTGTGCAATTTAATGAGCAGAAAGGGAAAAAGCTTTGGTTAGTGGAAATACTTAAACGTTTTGATGTGTGTAAGCCTTGTATGCTTAATTAACCCAGTCCACAGCAAGATCTGTTTTCTGATGAGCAAAATCTCCTGCTGCTGCCATGCAAGCACAGAGGTAGACTTGGATCAACCTGCATGCAAGGCCTTTGCTACAAGAAAAAATACATATAGAATTGCATGAGGCTTCCCCCAAAATCCCCTGGTATCATAACTATATCCCCCATATAGGCAAGTAGGTGTATTATGTAACCTGATGTGGCCTTACCTGAAGAAGAGTCAACAGCGCAGACTAGTTTAGAGCTAATGGGATCATAGCCAATGTTACCAGCCACGGGGAGCACCTTTCCAGTCTCTGGGTGCAGAAAGAGATCTCTAGACACAGGCACAAGGCAGCGATTTGCCAGCAGCACGACGCATTCTGGGTCGGGAGTTAAGAGCCCAGTGGTAGGATCTACGCGCACGGCATCGAGTGCCCTCATGGAGCCATCTGGACCTGAGAAGAGCAAGCACAGATGCAAGAAGAAACAGACCCTCCATTAGCCCTTGAGTATCTGAATGTCCAAATCGGCATGTTTTAGGGCTATGTCCTTGTGGATATTTCTGCCTATGAGCACAGATCACATGTCAGTCAGATGCTTAGGGAGGAGAGCAAGGCCTTAGAGATCAGCTTCCTTACTGACTTCAGCAAACATCCTCTACAGGGAGAGCGTTTCAGTGGGCACATCTATATGTGCAGTTACTGCGCCCCAATAAACGCTGGCATGGTTCACACCCGTCAGCTGCTCCTGGGCGCAGCGTCTTTGTGTGTGCCTGTGACCGCGGCAGTCTGAGCCAGGGCAGAGCAGTCCTGTGGCTGGCAGCAGGCTCAGGAGGTCAGTCCCAGGCAGTCAGGGCTGGCTGGGGCACGAGAGTGCCCAAAGTGTGGAGCCAAGTGGCCGAACTCCCCAAGCCTGCTGCCAGCCCAGGGCTGCTCCACCTTGGCTCAAGCGGCTTCGGTCCCAGTCCCCATCCACGCGTGCTTCCTGTGCAGTAAATGACTCTGCCATAAAGTAGCACTATCCCTGACAGTACTGTCTTACAGCAGGGTTAATTCATTGCACCAATGCTGGTGCACGTGTAGACGGTGACGCTTTGCTGCAGAGCTAATTAGTCAACTCCGCAGTAAAGCTCGTGTGTAGATGCGCCCAAGCATCTTCAAATGGCAACGGTTCTGTTTCTCTCCCAGTAACTCTGGGTGAATCGCATGAAGTTAAAGGAGTTTATGCAACTGCAGGGATGCAGCTAGCAAACTGACATTTCCACCCATTCAGTGATGCTGCCAGGACATATGTGCAAATACCCAAGATAGATTTCACGCTACAACTGTTCCTATTGATTAATGTGACAGTAAACATATGCCTCTCCTTGACCTCTAGATGTCCTAACAGTTAATTTTAGGAACGGAAAAGCAACACTGAAAACCCCCAAATATTCAGATGGGCACGAATAAACTCAGCGTATTTCAACTCAGCTGTAAAATAGATTCTTTCCATCTCCATCTGTCTTCCATTTTATGCAACACAGCCAGTACCAAATAGCACGGCATGTTTTAATCAAAGGACCAATGTACAACAATAAAAAACTAGCAGTTGTCATATGAGACAGTGCTCAGGCAGAGTCCCGTAGATGGCTACACTTGACTAATCCCCACCTGATTCATGAGACTATTGGGAGCTGACCGGAGGACCTTTCTTGGCTTTAAAAGCATAAGCACCGGAGCTACACCAATACTCAGCTGTTAACTTCTTCCAGGAGCCAGAAGTTAGAGCTGGGCATCGAACCTGTGAGCTACACCTGCCTCTGCCTGCCTGCACAGGTGGGCTGCTGGGGTGAGGACAGCTGTCTGTGAGGATCTCAAAAAAAAAAAATCACATTTTTTTAAACTCCCCCCTGCTTTCAAATCATTTTATGATATTCCCAGGGCAATTCTGACACCTCCAAACTTTGTTAAGTGGAATGGGATAGCATATTGGTAGTATTTCAGCCGGAGACAGTTTGTTAGAAATCATGTAGGAATCCAAGTCTCTTTGGACCTTAATGTCTGACTGGCACCTTTTAAATGTGCCCAGCTATTTGCTTCTTCATTTCCCAGCCCTGCTTTCCACAAATATGATGCTTTTCATCCCCTGTGATTTCAAGAAGCAGACATCAGCCCTTCCAGATCTACACCAGTGCTCCCCACAATCAACCCTCAGGCCCAGCACTATGCAACTGCTGTGTCGGTCCAGAGGGAAAATCGCCTAAAATCGAGTTTTATTGCCGAGTACTTGCCTTTGACAGCCTGGTTTAGACCACATGGTTTTATCTCCTCCACAAACTATCTTGTCTGTCAGCATCTCCGCTAAGCTCACCGCCTCTCTCAGGGCAGAGCTGAATGTGACATAATGCTCCTCCTGGCACTCCAGATCCTGCTGCAACAAGTGAAGTTGCTTATTGACACTCTCCTCATATTCAGCAGCTAGCTGTTTTCTGTGCAGGATCTCTTCTTCTGCCTAATTACATTATAAAATATAGACACCCTTATTTCAAAACATGAACAGAGATTGCAGCTACTTAGTCTTTTAGGCTAGGGACAGAAGTTAGACATAAACCAGTTGAAGTCATCAGAAACTGGTTTAAACCTGAAACAGAACAGAAGGTCAGTGCACATAAACCAGTTTCAAAATGGCTGAAACTAGTTTAAGGTAAGCCTGGTTGAATGTAATATCAGGCTTTGATTTGGGTCAAACCAGTTTATGAAACTTCTGTCCCAGGCCTTATTATTGAACAGTGACTGGGTGGAAAAAGCAGTCACGGTTGGGTATCTATCTTTACTAAGGCAGTCAAAGGCCAAGAATGCTAATGGGCTGGCTAATCATTATCTGGAGTACAAGTGACCTCTAAGTTTTCACACCCAAATGGTCTGCCAAATAAAACTGCATTTGAAACATGCCCTCTAGAACATTTAACATGCATCTCAATGGACTGAGTTTGCTTGCTTCTATACCTTGCTGCATGGCTGTACATATATGTGTTTGCAAGCCAATGACAGTATTTCTATTTATAAAGGGTGGCTTTAATGCATTCCTTTGCAGACGTCGGGGCAAGTCAGCCAAAGACAATATCTGCAAAGAAAATAGAAAAGGTGGCTGCAAAGAAAATACAGAAACACGCATGGAAAGGGAGGACATTTCCAGACAAATCTTTTGCTACTCCAAAGGCAAAAGCATGGTCTTCCTGAAGTAGTAAGGGAGCAGCATTGGACAGTGGGTAAATGCAATCCAAAAACAGTGAGTAACGTTTCAGAAATGTGCCTCTTCATTAAGATTCAGTCATGCCAACAATTTTAAGCACTTAAGTGGTCTAGTCTGGTCTCGCACATCAGTCACAGATGTAGCAGAAATGTTATTTACTCTTCAGCCTCTGGAAACACGAGGCTGCCACACAGCAACAGGAGACCACGTCTCGTATGCTGGTGAGCATCTCAGTAAGCGTGGGCGAGAATGAAGCAGAGGGCTACCTCTTGTTTGGCGCGCAGACAGGTCCCCATTTTTATGCTGTCGGAAGGCCCCATCTCCTCTGGGATGCACAGTCTTGTTATCCAAAGCTCTTTAAGAGAAGATACTTCATCCGTAAGCTTGTGATACAAGGTTTTCAGCTGAGGAGGACAGAAAATGAAAACCACACATGGGGCTTGTGACTGTTGGTCTGGGCCCATCTTAATGCCCAGTGCTCATTAAACTCCCTACACAAAATGAATGCCCCCTTAAATGATTACACGCCATTTAGGCATAGGATTCTTCTTAAAAATTCTCCTTAAATTGGTTGACTTCACCTTAAAATGAAAAATTATGTTACTCATACAAAAGCCCCCTCCGTGTACAGCACAGTAATAAAATCATTTTACTACCTGGCTTTTTGGGAGATGCTCAGAGCTTCGGAGCAAGGACCATCTTTGCTCTGTGTTTTTGTACAGTGCCTAGCACAGGATGCCTGCTTGAGGACGGGGGCATCTGGGCGCGCTCATACTACAGCTGATGCTAATAGCACATCCCTCCGGACTCAACACAATTCCTGAAGGCAATGTTTGGAAAGAGCCCTCAGCCTGATGCTGCAGGGGTAGAAACACAGGCTGGACGACATAAGGACGCCGCTCCTGGCAAGGCCGTACGCAGGCAGTTTCATTAAAGGGAAGCAGTTTGTCACGCATTCAGGTGTTTGGGGGCAGCAAGTAATTTTCAGTCTGCCTCCCCTTTATCTCTATTTCACCTTTCAAGATCTTTTATTATTCTACACACTAGTGCCCTAACACAGACCTCAGATTAAAACAAACCATAAAGCATTAAAAAGACGCATGTCAATAAAAAAAGTGTACAAACATTTGTCTCGTACAATGGTCTCTCGCTACACGGTACACATGCAACAGACTGCACTATTAGCTCCCCCTGCTGTCCTTAAAAATCCTGCGGAAACATGCACGTGGTCTCAGATCAGCAGCCCGATTCATCGCTTACTCCAGAATTATGTCGGTGATAAGGCACTGATTTTAACTGTGCAACATCGATATACAACTGCAACACCAGAATGATGAATTGTGCTCTTTATTTGTCTTTCTATCTCTCTACAGCCAGTCCTCGACTTACAGCGTTGTGAGTTACGACATGTCTCGCTTACGGCATTTATGAATTCACACCCTGTTTCAACCTTCTGACTTTACAAGTTTCGACTTCACGGCGTGTGATCCGACGCCACTCCACTGAACGACTTCGCTGCATCTCCCTGGACAACATCTGCCCAAACTTCCCTGGACAACATCTGCCCAAACTTCCCGGGGCGCTTTCTTTAAGAAAGCAGACGAGACTCCAGAAAAACCTGCAGCCAGGACTCCCAAGAAGACTCCAGCCAAGAGCCCTTCAAAAAGTCCAGCCAAGTCACCTCAAAGAAGTCCTTCCAAATCAATATGATTGCTATTTACCATATAAATATATTCATGTAGCTATATAAGTCATCTATAATTGATTGAGTACACAATTCTGGGGTTTTTTTGGTTAAAATAGTGTATTGGGCCTTGGTTCAGGAACCAATCCCCCATTTATAACATTGTTTTCTGTGGGAAAATCAGTTCCGAGTTGCAATACTTTGACTTAAGACGTAGTTTTTAAGAACCAATTGTGCCGTAAGTCTGAGGACTGCCTGTATACCAATTTTGACCTCCCTACTTTGATCTCTCTCAGGGTTTTTGACCAAAAGCCAGACTTATTCCTAGTTATTGGTGGGATATTGCGGCAGAAAAGTGAGTTGACTTGTGCAGAATCACTCAGCAGCTCGCTAGCAAGACTAGGAAGAGGCCTGACATGCTCTTACACCCAGGCAAGCCCCACACCTGCTGCTGTATGCTACGTCAATACTGCTATTTTTTAGAAATGATATGCATACATATTAACGGGTCATGATATTGAAGCAAAAAATGTTCTTTCTAATCCTAAGCCAACATGGCAGGGACTCTTGCATCTGGCTGCTACGTCACCTGCACATTAATGTGAGCACATTCAGAAATAGGTGGCTTACCTCTTCTTTGAACTGACTCAGTTTAGCTGTGACTGACAGGGACTGTGTCAGCAGGATTTCAAAGAAGACGTTGGTATTGAACGAGTCCAGGTCAATTTGTTCTTCAGACAGCCACATTTCCCCTTTTTCCAGGAAGAAAGCTGAAATGAACATATTTATTAAGTATCAGTTTTACTCTTAAGAGAGGTTCGGGAACCAGAAAATCACTTGCAAACATGCCCCAAAGACACTCTCCTCTCTCTTATGACCTCTAGTAAGTCAGAGAGCAGGAAGTTGCATTTCAGAGTATTGCAGCCATTGCACATCACCAGTAGCAATGCAGTCAGCAGGACACACAGTGCATTTGATCCACTGCCATGTGTATGGTTTACATCGTGCTTTTTTTAACATCTGACCTTCTGTCCCATCAGGGCTGTCAGAGTTGTCGTCCAAGCTGCCTTTGTTCTGTAGTATGGGATGATATTTTTTAACCGAAATCACCGTGGATCCTTTGGAGCAATATTTGTCCAGGTTATATTTCAGCTGCAGCCTTCGAAACGGGGGGCATGTAGTTCCTCTCTTGGCCCAACCAAGCTCTTGACAAAGAAGCTACAAAACACAGTGACGTGCCATAAGTATGCACCTTTGCATGCTGGGCCAGGCTTTCAGCTGGTATAAATCAGCCTCAGCCCACTGAAGATCTGATCCAGGAATTGTAACCCAAAGCACTGAATAAGCTGTTCTAAACCAAGCAAATGGCAAGTCTTAATAAATACTGCATGAGCCAAGGAGCAGAAATTACAGTCCTCGTCAGTCTGGCTCTGCTAATGTCTGAATGGCTGTTGGTCACCCATGCTTTTGCATCAATATTTATGATTATTATTTACCTTTCAATACCTGCTAAAAGCTCCAAGCAGCGCTAGGACCCCTTTGTGCCAGACACTGCACAAACCCAAAATGTGAGGCAGACCCTGTTGTAAAAACCTTGCAATGGAAAAGCCTACTTGTCTTGCTGTTTTCTGTTACTTATAGTATCTCTGCCTCCTGTTTGCTGCAGTCAGTGGGAAATGTGTCCGAGTAAGGAGCACAGAATAGGCTCTTTGTTAACAGGCACTTTGAAGACTTATTCTTTACAGACAGCCCTTAACAGAAGCATACTCAGGTTAATCAGTGGCTTTCTTATTT
This sequence comes from Caiman crocodilus, assembly GCA_030014935.1. Classification (NCBI taxonomy): domain Eukaryota; kingdom Metazoa; phylum Chordata; order Crocodylia; family Alligatoridae; genus Caiman; species Caiman crocodilus. The sequence continues at coordinate 1,676,575 of JAGPOW010001661.1, forward strand.
GTGAAAGAGAATCACGCAATTCTTGAAGAAACATGCAACATCCCAGTGACGCTTGGCAACATCCAGATGATGAATTGTTGAGCAGTGAGCATTTAATAATATGAAATTTCCCCTCTCCCCACCCTCTGTGGATGGATCAATGATTTCCTAATTAAATAGCATCTTTGCAATAGAATATGAGCATTAGAACAGGGGCTGGAACACATACATCTTCTGGGACCAAAGTCTGATTTATAGCTTCAGGGACTATGCATATTACCCAGCCCTTTCTCTTTCTGTGACTTCTATTGTGCCAGTCTCTGTAGCCTTGAGGTCTTGATCCAATGAACTGGAAAGCATGAGTGATATCATGTAGTGCCTAAACAAAGCCTGGACACCACAGAAACACACAGGAGGGCTTATCTGGTGGGCAGGGCTCTGCCAAATGCCTACATGGGAATGCATTTCTGCTACGTGTGTACAACATACAGATTAACCCTAATTCTACGATTTGTAAGTGAGGTGCAAGAGAAAAAAGTTAAGCTCGTTTTAGCAATGTTGGGCTTAGGTTTAGTGTCCAGGGGAAAGTGATTGTGTATAACTTTTACTTACACTGAGCAAAAGGGAAGCAAGGAGGACAACAAGAAGGCCTATTGTTAATCCAATAATAGCTGGCCAGTCTGGTTTCAGAGGAAGGTTTGAGCTTCTTGCAATGCCCGCTTGTATGACATGCCTAGGAGTTGTGGAGAAGAATGGTCCTTCTTCATAGCACTGTCCACCATAGGGCATGACTCTAATGTACTATGCAGAAATGAGCACAGAGACAGGAAGAGCAGGTCGCACATACCCAACATTAGATCCATGCATTTGGACACAAACGGCAGGTGTGTATTCTACACAGAGGGCCCGATCTTCACTGCATCCCCACCTTTTCACATTCAAAAGTAACACAGATGCACACACACCCACATTACTCATAAATGTCCACCTATATACTCATATCCCCAGCTCACACTGTAGCACTACTACTTAACGCGTATAATATACAAAGGGACTCATTGTAATGCTGCTGTAATTTCTGCTGGTAGGAAGCCATTATGTGGAACATGAAATCCTCTGTGGAAAATGGTACCAGAAAAACACATTTAAATTCCCTGAAACGAACCATTTTTTTGTGCTGATTACTACTTAACCCAATGACATAGACTCCTGGATGCTGGAACTGGTAAAGGAGGAGATGGAAGTTAGCAGAGGAGGCCACTCGGACGTCTTCTGCCAGGCGACGAAATCCTCCCCAGTCAAATCCATGGTTTGTGTTGTACAGGTTGTTTCTAGGGACAGAAGCAAAACAAGGATTAATTCTTGGCTTCCGCTTGGGAGGATGCAAAGACTTGTAAATCACTGCAAAACTTTGCTCGTGCACAGCTGTGGCTTGAAGACCCTCTCCCTGCATGCCTCACTAGAGCCTGTGAATTAGTAAGTGTGGAGAATGGAGAATGAGGTGCAGTTTCTTATTTATTTTTTTTATAAATACCATATCCTCCAGGTTATCGGTTTGATACTAACATGCATGAATACCAGACATTAAATCAGAAGGGGACTAAATCACGAGAAAGCCACAGCAAGCAGAAGAGTAGCAAAGAGAAGGCTCCTTATGACTAGAATTGTTTTGCCTCACCAAGACTGGATTTGGGGTTTAAAGTGGACCTCAAACACCAGAGAAAACTTTTGAACATCTTTAGGACAAGGGACTGTTTGGGAAAAGCTGACAGAGCGGCAAATGGAACAAGTGCTGTCTGTCCCCCTGCCAAAAACGGAGTCCGTGGGGCTGAGGGCACTGACAGAATATGTTGTAAAAATAATGCCGCTTTAATAGAAGGAAAATCCACTCTCTCCTCTTCCCTTCCACCCCCACCTGGTGTTTTGCTCTTAAATCTAGGTTGAGGGCTATGGAAAAGCCCACCACAATTTATATGGATGAGCAAAGCCCTGCTGGGTTCAGAGTTTGTACTTACACATCATAAACTGGATAATGGTCCTTGGAAACAATGAACAGGAGGGTAGTGTTAACGCCGATGCATGTAGTAGGATTTAAGATGCCAGTGAATGTGATTTTTGGTGTTGAGTTTGAAGGCCTCTGGCTTTGCGCCCAGTAAGGTCCAGGGTCTTCTTTGCCAGACTTAGCTGTGAAAATAAAGATCTCAACGAGTCAGGGCCATTCTGCTGATGGCCTCTGGATAAGGGACTGCTGCAGGATACAGCATTTCCTGCCCCTTTTGTGGCTAAGTTTTATTGGAGAAACACAATTTGGCTCTGTAAACCAAGTTTCCAGTCAAGAGAGCACATAAATATGGATTCCCACTCTGGCTCTTGCCTGACACAACGTCATTAGGCACAATCTTTTCGAACTGCTCTGCTGAAGTGCCTCTTCCAAAGAGGCAGCACTGGCTACACGATTTCCAGTTCTTATAAGCATTTAATTTTGTGATGAAACTGCACCCTGGATTGTGGGGAATTAAGCACAAGGATAGCTGTGAGCATATGCAAGATTGACCAATATGAGAGAGGTGGCCCCGGGTCCAACGTAGGGACCGTTCAGTTCAATGGGAGCTTTGGCTGCTTGGAAAATTAACTTGTACTCAAGTGTCTACATATGGACTTAGGTGCCAGACTTCAGGCACTCAGTTTTAAAGTTTTTCCCTTAATATTTTGAAAACAGTAGTTCCAACTCCAGTAAAGAATTATCCTGACCTCCAAAATCACTGTTTATCTAAATCAGTCGTTCTTAAGACTCAAGGCATCCCTCGTTAGACTCAAGGCACTGCTCAGAAAATGCCAGCTTATAGTTTTCTACCATTATGGAAAAATAGAGTCGTTTTTCTGTCACAAAGATCTCAGAAAGACCACAGGAGGTCAGACCGTGTTTAACACTACAGATTCCTACCTGAAGTCTCTAGGTTTATCTTGTGAATCAGGTTTGCACACCTAACAGCGCTAATGTGGCACCCTGCAACATTGTTAAAAGGATCTCATGGCACCCTGGTTGAGACTCTCCAATCGCCAGTTCAAATAGTATACGGACCTAATAGAAATGTTAGCTGAGATTGCAAACAGTAAAGTGAGAGGAAAGGAGGACACAGAGCAGCCGCAGAGTGGGAAACAGCTGTGGGCTCACAGGGCCGTTGGATTCACGGTGATGCCCTTCAGGACAGAGAGTCTGTTTCAAGCCTGCAGAAGTCCATTAAAGTGTGTGTTTTTTTACCTCTGACTTTCAAAAATTTCAGATTAAGTCAAGAATGAGAGACTATTTCAAAGGATTTGAAAAGGACAGCGATAAGCTCTGTTCGGTTTGATTCTAGCTCTGAC
>JAGPOW010001661.1:1680423-1693032 GCA_030014935.1 Caiman crocodilus
TATAAAGTGCAGGAATAATATATACATAGATAGCTATATCTATACATATACAATAGATATCTAGAGAGAGAGAGAGAGAGAGAGAGAGAGAGATATCTATATACATGTGTGTGTGTGTGTGTGTGTGTGTGTGTGCGCGTGTGTGTGTGTGTGTGTCGAATTCCCCTTGCTAAAATCACATTAAAATAGGAGGTAAGAGCATCTCAAACCGTGGCTTTACAAATAAGGGATCAGATGATAGTGATCTTTTGACCTGCAAACTTTGTATTCTTCATACCTGGCGTTTCACAACTTAGGGAAGCAGAAAGTTTGGAAAAGTTTTGGTCTTTCATGGGACTTAATTGGTACATGTGTCTCGGGTAAAGACTTTCACCTTGAGTGCTGACACATTAAACTTGATTTTCATATCAGCAGTCTATAGAAAGCTGAATTAAACCTCTTGGGAAAGCTATTTTGACACATACCTTGTTCATTAAAACCATCTATTACCTATGAAACATCAAGCATCCTTTTCCTTACCACTTGTTTTCACCATGTATACAGGATGGGAAGAATCACTGTGCTCCAAAGTGCAAGCATCCTTGTCAGGGAAATATAACACATGAAGTGTCGCCTTTAATTTTTCCAGAAAAATGGCAACCTGAAAAGAAAAGGCTTCTAAGTCTGGAATCTTATACATAAGCTGCTGTTGCAATATAAGGCCTGGTACAACAAATCTGACATAAGTGAGAGCAGAGTCCATTCTTGTTTCGTTTGACAACTTCCAAGGCATCCTCTCTCAGAAGGAAGAGGAGGCCCTTTGAATAGATGAGAAAGTTATAAAGACAGCACTTTTACCTGGCTCTTATTTCTGTAAGAGACAGAGAGCTGAGCCCTCCCTTCCTTACAGGCAATCTGCAGAATATCTCTTTGCTGCCGCCGACACTGCGAGTTACACACCCTCTCCAGATCATCTACGCGACAAATGCAGAGGCCAAGGACCTTGTCATAGCCTTGATAGTCTTCACGGACAGCACAGACCTGGAAAAAGAAAATAAGTACTCTGCCCAAGAAGAATTGGAAGGCACCCTATTTGCCGAGACCCTAATCCGGACTTCTAGGAGGAACAGAAAAACCCAAGATGAAAGCAGGGAGCTGCGTGTGGCCAGGACGGAAATCTGTACTTTGTATTTCAGAATGAAAACTTGCAATATAATGTGAGGCAAAGCTTGCTGGAAACGCTCTGGTGAATCTTGCTCCATGCATTGTTTGTGCACTGCAGTAAGAATCGGAAAGATAAAGGAGTATGTTTTAAAGCAAGTCCTGCATGGTCTTAAGAGTTAGGTAATATAAAAATGACACTACCTTATCCGAGCAGTAATGCGCCCACTCTTTCTTAGTCAGGCACTGTCCTTCCTGGTTTCGGGAGCTGCCATCTCTACAGATGTCATATACTTGTCTGATGCAGTATCTCACCTCGTCCTCTATGCTCCGATAACCCGGAGCACAGGGACAGAAAGCATCACTTGGCTGCAAGAAGAAACTGATGTTTATTCAGAGCCTGTGGTCTTCCAGCAAAATAACGTCTCTAACTCGGCTATGTCAGGATCTCACGTTAGCTGCCAGATGCACGTTGGTCCTTCAGCATTCAAATATGGACACCGTACTTTCTAACAGAGTAGACTGAGGGTTACAAACATGGGAAACTCAGAATAATTTACTGATCCGAAGATGCAGCTGTCCGGGGATAGGAGAATAAGGGGAGCTGCGCAATTGAGACTAAGATAACAGATTAAAGGGTGTCAACACCAGAGAAAAACGTATTGTGTAATACCTGCCAGGTCTGCCAGCAGGATAAAGTGAGGGCCTACCGGCTAACATAGAAGAGGTGCTCTGGGGAAGGACTCAAGTGCATTTGCCACATTCTGCGAGCGCGCAGGACTGGTATAGCAGCGGTCCCAGTACTTTGGCAAGCCATTGCCTAGAAGTGAATATGGTACTTGCCCAATGCCTGTATCTATCCAGAATTGCCCATTTCTCCCTTTCACATGTACCTGCTTTCTAACAGCCAAAGTAAAATGGAAACAACAGAGGAGCTTAGCATGGTTTGTTGAGTAAAACGAGTTAAAATGGACCTGATGATACCTGGAACACTTGCCCTTCTCCAAGGCAGACACAGGTTTCTTGACCCTCCCTGGGCTGCACAGCTGCTGAGCCACAGGGCAGACATGCCTCTTGTCCCGGTCTGGGATTAAAGAAATTCACGGGGCAGTTCAGGCAGGGGCGTGCAGGAGGTCCGTCCATGGCACGGAAGGTGCCTGCTGGGCATGGGACTGGTGTGATGCTTCCTTCCGGGCAGGAAAAACCTTTGAAAGAGAGCAAGGGATAACATTCAATGATTCTTAGTTTAACTGCATAACTTTAATTATGGGGTAGCGCTAGCTATAATAAAAATGCCATGTTATTACAACAGAGTTCTGCTTTTTGATGCGCATAATGACACTGCAGTCTAACAAATGTATCCCAATTCTTTGGCTGAAAAAGTTTTCCTAGGGCTTTTTAGAGTGTCCTTAGCGTTACATTTCAGTTCAGCACGCATGGCAGGTGCTTTATTTTCAGAAAAGTCTGGGTGCTGTGCAGTGATCATTTATACCCAAGTATCCCTCACATTCACAGTTCACACTGTTACCGCACAAAAGCATTTATCCAAATGTTCCAAAATAAAAATCCTGTTGTCCTGCAATTGCAATGCACAGGTTATGCATGCAAAAAATATTTTGAAGAGCCAAGAAAGTACAAAGGCAGATAAGGTTCCTTAGGTGAGTTTGATATCTTTTATTAGACCAACCCAAATGGTTGGAGAATAGTTATTAAGCAAGCTTTTGGGTTCAAAAACCCTTCGTCAGGCTAAGGAAGAGCACACACCAACTGCTGAAGCTTCCTTAGCCTGATGAAGGTTCTCCAACCATTTGGGTTGGTCTAATAAAAGACATCAAATTCTCCCAAGGAACCTGTCTGCCTGTGTCCTTAGACCAACAGGGCTACAACCCCAAACCCTGCAAGAAAGTACAAATACATTTATTTAATTTAAAAGTGCTCAATTAATTGTAGCTCTTAATATGCATGCACACGCACGCACACACGTATACCCCCCCATGGGCAAAATCCTCAGGTGGTTTAAATTGTCATAGCGCTATTGAAGAGCCTGCCTACAGAAACGTACAGCCACCATGCATTTCTGTCAAAAGCCAGAGAATAATGCAGACTCCTACACATGTTAAAAAGTACACTCTTTCCCAGGTGTGGTAAGGGGAGTTCCCCCAACAAAGCAGGATTTATTTTTTTTTATGAAAAAAAAAGAAAAATCTGTCCGTCTCCTGATTTCTGATTCCAAAATCTTAGGCAACAACAGAAAAGAACGGGTTTCCAAGAAAATTGGACGTACCGAATGCCATTTAGACGGCTTTACTTGCAACTCTCAAATCTATCAAATGGGGATTCTGGGAGCATTTAAATAATTCTTAGCAAATGGTTACTGGTCTGTTTTCCGAGTACCTGCCGGACAGACTGATCGATTCTGCTCTCGTCTCGCACAGTTGACTCCACTCTCGCAATTCCCGTTGCTTTGAAGTTGAAGTTGCAAATCCCCAATGCAGAAAGACCAACTCAAGAAAATGGATATAATGAAGATAACATGAGCCATCTTTCTGTGGAACAGAGCACCTGGTTATTAACTGGCACCCACCCTGTGAGGCTTTCACTTCAGTCCCTGAATATTTCATGGGGAGTGAAAAGTAAAGCAAGCTAATGTATTAATATAAAACATTCATGGAAGACATCTGAGCCTACTGAGCGACCCTGAGAATCGTATAACAGAAGCAGTCTCCTGTCCAAGCTGGAAGGCTAGCCAGGAAAATGTGAATAGTGAGCTGGGAATGGGAGCTTGGCTGTTTTTACTGGTAATTCTTGGGCATTTTGACCCAAGTTCTCAGTCCTCACTACTGAACTTTATAACAAGACACTGAGCTGTTGGGGGATGATTGTAACGCTCTAACCTGGCCGTAAAAAAATAAAATAAAATAAAAAAATCAACGAATCCCCAAACAATGACGAGTTACCATCAACGAAAGTAGGGGATAAAACTTTACATGGTTTGGTTTGGACATCGTTCGTATGAAATGAAAAGCATTTCAATTCTCCTTAGTATGACCAATATAATACATCGTGTTATTCTTACCTTGCCCCCTCTCTCACGGCCTTTCGGCTTGGTTAAGCACGTAGCCCAAGGTCAGCAGCGTCGCCTTGAACATTGCCCCGGAAATCCGATCTCCAGGGTTTTGCGTTTTTCTATCCCTCTGCATTTGGTGATAGAAAGTGTTCCAGAAACAATAATCCTGCGATACGCAGCCTTCCTTCCAGCAGACGGGTTTCCACAACAGGTGGCAGCATTGCTTCTTGCGACGAACAGGAAAGTATCATCTGCACCACATTTAAATAAAGCTGGAAGGAGCTGCAGATTTCCTATAATTAGAGATCATTAACTTGGTTTAAATACTGTCAAAACAAGAACAAACAAACAATGTAATTTCAAGGCTCTTTTTCCCCCCTGTTTATTGCAACAAGTGGAACTACATGTGTGGGTGTGCTTCCTCTTAGCTAAAATGTGGGCGACATGTTCAAAGGTGCCTCAGGACCAGATTTTCAAAGCCATTTCGGTGCCTAACGACAGGGGGAGGCACCTAGTGGAGGTGTTAAAAAATACCACGGCACCCAGCTCTCGTTACTGATAATTAAGGCCTCGAGTGCCTCTGAGAATCCTTTTCTATGTCATGGAGACTAGCCACGTGGAGCTCACGTTGCGCATGTATGTAGCAATGGCATACAAGGCACTGACTTCAGTTTATTGTAAGCTTGGGACCTAACCGGTGCACCCCGGGGCACCCAGCGAGCCTATGTAAATGAGAACTTTGCTCGGGCTCCCTGCATCCTGGCCAGACCCATGTTAGATAACAAAAATATTGGGCGTTGTAATATCCCTACTCCGCCCTGGAAATGCTACAAGCAAATACCCTGGGAGTACCCAAGACATCTGGATTCATTGTGCTGTGCCGGCAATGACTCCAGTACAGATTATACAGTAACTCTTTTACAACGATATAGCTCATTGATATTTGCTGGAGAGACTGATATCCTGTGGCAATGGGTCTTGCACGGTGAGATAAGGCTTAATTGTGCAGATGCAATCAACAATTGGCACTAGTGACTGCTCCTTGTTGCTAGCAAACATGGGACTTCCTTTTTCCACAGAACTGATACAAGAGGTGATGAGGTGCCAATCAGTTATTCAGCCGGCGGCCCGTGGAGTGTCACAACCTGAGTCCTCATAAAATCTCCTTTCTTATATCAGGAACATAAAAAGTTGGAATCTGAATCCCTCTTAAAGGACCAGTTCTGCCAGCAAAAGAAGAGAAGGCAGATTTCTTTTGTAGACCCTCCAAAAAAAAGAGGGGGTGGGGGGCAGCACTCACTGCAACACAGCATCCCATACTGTATTACTTCTTCTTTTATAGAGGGCAGGAGAGCCAATTAGGGTATGTCTACAAAGCACAAATCCATGACGTCTCAGACCCCAGTAGCTACAGGGTATCAGGATCACAGCTCTCTTTATGCCTTGCTACTCAGCAGGACTAGTGAGCTCAGGTGGACCATTGCACTCCTCCACTGGCTTCCCCGTTTGGAGCCAGCGGGGTCTACGTGGCACTGGACTATGCTGTGTTGACACTCCTGCAATAAATTATTGCAGCCAGGGGAGGACATCCCAACTACTCACAGAGCAAAGCAGGATTTTCCCACCACAGTGCACTGTGGAGCTGATGATCAAGGCTTATGCATAATGTTTAACAAGTTTCTTTTGGGCTTTATTGGATTTTTATGCCGCCCTCCTCAAAAGATGTTCAGGGTAGTTTACAGTAAATAAGCTAGAGAGAGAAAAAAAACTTTACGCTACAACAAGATGCACTAGCACAAACTCCCCAGACAATGTCCTGATACATAATATGCCTGCTGAATATAATATGCTGGCAGAGGTATACTGGCAAAGCCTTCCAGGCCTCTGCCTGGCCTTATTCCCCTTTTCTTACGGGAACAGCAACCTGGCACGAAGCCCCCTTATTTCACTAGAACGGTAATTCCCTTGGAGGAACGGGGCTGTTTTAATGATAGCGGTATTGTTGGAGCAGCAAAGCTGTTGTGCCTACGCAAGCCTGAAGGGCAGAAGAAGTAAAATGTGTGCCCACTGAGCAGCTGAAACCTAGACAAAGATGGTTTCTGCTAGTTTGCATTATGAATCCGGACATTAGCATTCAGGAATAATTTATAATTCTCATAACATCTGCCTCTGTATAACAAACTGACCAGGGTATTGTGATGGGTGCATTGATCTAAAAACAGTAGGGCAGTTCAAAGTTTGGTTTATGTTTCTCCATGAGGTTTAAAGGTTGCTAAGTAAATGATAGGTTTTGTTCAAATAAATACAGGTGGTACGAAATCCTCTACCTGAGGCACATAGGCAAACATGCCTCAGAGAGGCTCTTCATTGACATCACGTTATCTCTCTTCCGGATAAATGTTATTTTCTAGATTATGTTTATGATGGCCTCTGGCTCTGGGAAATGCAACCTAGGTTCTTGTCAAAAACGCCAAGTATTACTCCTAGCTTCTGCTCTGCTTCAGTGCCCACGTTCTCGGAGGGGAAATTTATGGGATGCTTCAGTATTTCCAAACTGCTGGCTTGAGGGCTAGCGTGCAGCAGCGGGTACCTGGCAGAGCAGAGGATGGTCCGTCACTTGAACGACCCCAGAAGCAGCCCTTGCACTTTGCAATTCTGGTTTCACCAGGAGGGACTTGATCTGCCTCTGGCTGGGGGCAGCAGTGAATTGGTTACTGCTTCTCTGACCCAGCTTTGCTGCCCAGGGAGGAAGGAGCAGTTAGAGCTGATAGCTACCTAACCACGCTGGAGAAAAGACTAGGTAGATCCATAACTTTCTTTAGTCCTGCGTGCCAGACCCAACATCTGGGCAGCCCATATAGAAATGGAAGGAAAACACTTACCCTCCCCAACCCTCCAGCAGGGTCTGTGATCCAAATCATAATCTGGCCCTAAATATATATGAATATTTACAATTATAGTATAGATTCAGGATCATCATTATAATCCACTGCTTGCCTGTTTTGCACTGCTGAATATTTTGTGCAATACCGTAGCTGATAATAATATCTCAAAATACAGAGAAACCTTTCTCAGTGTAAGAGTCCACATCTATGTGTAGCAAGGGAGAAATAAGGGTTACTGTGGTAAAGGGTGTTGGCACTGGATTTATGACCTAGATACCTTCTTCTGGGTGCACCCAAATGCTCAGGCTGACCATGACCTTTCCATTCAGTGACAGGCAAATTTTATGGATGCATGATAGCAGCTAATAATAATGGAAGCAATTCTATATCTACCAGTTCTAGGGTTGTCATCGGAGCCAAGGCATGTCTGGCCAGGATGCGAGCTTCGCTCAGAGACTCTCTCTTGACTGTCAGATGTCAGCAGCCAGTCGGAGGCCAAGGCCCTCCCCGCAGGGTGGATGAGACAGGTTGATAATATGCCCCCTGCCCATAGTGCCTTTGGTTCCCCCTTGTTGCTCTGAAATTCCTTCTTTTGTACCGTGAGCGTGCACTTGCAGGGCTGCTGCCTGCTGCGTTAAGGGCTGAGCCAGGCAGCCAGCAGGTGCTTGATTGCAGCAGCCATTTACAAATGCTGGCTGCCTTTATGAGCATAGCAGTTTGCTGCTGGTAGCCTAGGCAGAAACACTGCTTGGCTAAGCTGAAGCGGGAGCAACTAGGAAAGACTGGGCAGACCACCCCATGGGGACAGGTGGGTAGGCTGGCATGAGACCCCTGTCACATGTCTTATTTTCCACTCCTGATGGCTCTTTACCGATGGACATTACTGACTGGTCTTTCTGTGGTAGGCATGCTGTCCAGGTTCTGTCCCATCAGCACATCCCTTTGTTTCACAAGCCCGTTACATGCACACGTCTTAATTTTGACTTTCCTAGGCTTCTCCTAGTTTGGTCTGTTCCCCAAAACTGGGAATCTCAAGGGCTATGCACTTGGGCACTGGGAGCTGGAGCCACCTTATCTCGTGTTGTGGAACAGTGTGGTACATGCCAACAACTTTCCAGTCTGTGTGTCTATTCCTGTCTGCCCTGAAGGCTGCGAAACTGCGTGACAATCAGGCTTTTACAAAGCAATTAATCCTTGCTGTTGCCCTGGATCATTATTCTACTACAGATCTACTTTACCTATAAGCCAATTCCCAAAAGCAAGCCTCCTAAATACCATTTTTTCCCCATCACAGTGGATTCCTGTACTTGTTGAAACTCTTAAGTTGCTCGTGGCAGGAATGGATGAACGTGATACAAGCAAAGCACGAAATGCCATTTTATCTTTCTCTCTTTCCCACTTTGATGCTTTATGTTAATTTACATGGCAGCTTGCTTCTGCTCTGATTATTTCCTTGCTTTCTTTCAGCAAATCAAGTGGGCGTCTGATTGCTGCCACCTGGGAACCATTTGGGTTGCTGTAACAATCAGGCAGAAAAGCCAGGGTCCAATTACACATGCTATCCAAAAAGCTCAGGTGCTGCTGGATGAGGAAAAGCAAAATCTAGGACAAGTAGGGAAGGAAACAGCTCAGATGAGAAACTTCTCAGTTGTGGAGGGGGATCAGCCCAAAGAGTGGAAGTCCTTGATTTGCAGCACTTGGATTTTGGGGTAGTAAATATCTGAGCTTTGGGTGTTACAACCCTGGAGGCTGATTTAAAAAAAAAAATCTAGTTGAATTGTGACTTGGGGGTGTTTTGGTTGTTTGGGATGCCTTGGTACACGATTTGTCCTGGATCAACAAAACAGAGGGGTTTTATTTCATCCATAACATAGGCAGCCGTGATTTGTCTTTTTATGAGAATTGAATGCATTGCTTGAGGCTTCCCTACAAAAACAGGAAAAATGAAAGCTTGGTTTTTAAACCGATTCCCTGGGGTGCGTAAATACCTTTGGGCTGGACTTCTCACAAGGTACGTGCCTGGGCCTAGGAGTCGGCGTGTTTGGCTCTGAGCTGTTAGAATGGCACTGTTCCACAGAAGCGGTTTATTGACATCCTATCGGAGGAATGACCGCCTTTATGGGTGAGTAATGATTCCAGGGAAAGCAAAAGGTTGTTTTACCTGTGACTCAGATGTATACACCTACAGGCATTCAATAATTACTCCGCAGAAGCTGTCAATATACTCAAGCCCAGTGTGTGTAAATCCAAGTATAATACGTCTATAAGAAGTATAGAGTTTCTTTTATTTCCTCATTTCTAGCAAAGCTTTAAATAGAGACCAGAGGGAGGTTCATAGGGTCTATGAAGCCCAGCTCTTGTGATGCAAGGGGTGAATAATCATGGTAAATTCAGGGAGCTATGCACTTTCTTTCTTTCTGTCTTTCTTTCAGTGGCGTGGTGTGATTCTACAAAACTTTTCCAGTCCAGTGTAGTGTAAGAGGCTGTGAATCTCCCTGAGATGAGCAGTTGATGACTTGCGAGTAGTGCCTGTTACAAATGACTGTTACTAAGGAGTCCACAAGCTGGCTGTGAGTGTGCAACAGGGGTCTGATTCCAGTTGCACAACACTGGAAGGGACCCAAAGGTTTATACTGACTGACACTTGCACACTTTCCTGTTCTTAGGTCTAATATCACTTATGAATGCTTGGGCGAGGCCACATAGTCTGCGTTCCCAGCTGTCTTGGACTTTGCTTGAAACTTGAACTTGGCATTTTAGTATCATTGCAGTCTCCCTTAAAAAGGTGAGGGCTACAGGAGCTCCATAAAGACTTTATAAGATGTCTTTCTAAGATAGATGTGAATGACCATCACAAAAACCCAAGGGTCTGGCATTGCCCAGACGGACTTCTCCTTGCTGAAACAGTGCAACAAGGTCTAGGGCAATAGGCAATAGAGAGAAATTTGAAACAAGGCAATAGAGAGGGATGTCTATCTCAAAGCTGACCATGACAAGGGTCTGAGGTGGGAAGAACTAATTTTTGTCTCCCTGGGGTCACAAAAAGCGTGGAAGGTAACACTACCCTTGCACTGGCCAATGCCTCTCATGCCACAGCCTCCTTCCTTCTGTTTTGAGAGAGTACAGTGACAGGGTGAAAAAAGGCAGGATATTGCTCAGTCCAAGGCTATGGTGTTTAATCTGCTTATCTGTGCTGGTAAACTCTGCAAAAGGAGTGCGAGACATTTAACTTGGACTCCCTGCTCTGTGTCGTAGGCCCTGAGTTGATTTACCTGGGACTGCATCCTGCATGCCCCGGAACGAAGCCACGTGGTACGCTCCTTCTGAGCAAAGCTTGTGGGAAATGTAAAGGGAAAAGGGCAGTGGGTCTCTGGTGTGTGCGTAGAAGCCGTGGATTAGAATAGGGTATTTGAATAATCAAATAAAGTTTTGTCAATTGGCTGGCCCAAAATTGTCGCATACAAATAATATTTTTGTCTATTTATGTTTAAAAAAGCAGTAATTTATTCTGTAATGTTGAAATAATATATCTATTTCACAATTAAATGCAGAAAAGGCACAGATTTTGTATTTAACAAACGTCAAAAATGTTTAAAGGCCTATTTCTGTCAAGAAAACTACAAAAAAAGTTAAGTCCTCATAAAATTGAAAGCATACTACTTGTAGAAACTAAAGAAGTTTAAAAAAACCCTTAACTATGTTTTGTTGTTATAAAAGTTAAATTTATTTTCACTCTTAGTCTGTTATCTTATTTTTTTTGAGTTGATATCATCTTCCTTTTGACGTCCAGTCTTTTCAGTGTCGCTTTCTTTTGAGTCACAAGTAGAAAACACACTTGAAAAACATTCACGTTTCCTTGAAATGTTTTTCGTTAACCTTAGATTGTGGGATACGGTTGCAGGTTTTGTTTTCCACCTATTTTGGTTCTTGCTATGAACGTTGCTCCGAACTGACCAGTTAGTAATGCTCTGCACAAGCCTGTCTGTGATTTTTTTGACTGATCTTTGACCAGACAAAAAACATGCAGTCATCTGACCAGCTTGCCAACACTACATTACAACCCTCTGCGAGTCCGTATGTATGCGTGGGGACTGCATGCCCAGGGTAGAGCACTTCTGGTCATAGCCACTATTGCAACCCATGGAGACCTACTCTCTGATTTGGGTCAAAGAGTCAGTCTTCCCCATACCCTTGAGGAGCAAGAGACAAGTGGAGAGTCAAAAAGCCCAAGGTTGAATTGATTTGATCTTTGCAGTTTAGTCTAAGCTGTGTAGATCGCACCAATAAGCAAGTGAACAGACATTCGCTTCTGACTCTGGAAATGCATGCACCAAGCTTGCAGTGGCCCAGGCCAGAAGCTGGGGAGTGCTAGCGCATGCTTTGCTGGAGCAGACAGCTTGGGCCAAGGCTAGCCACCCACCCTGCTTGAGGGAGGGGGGTCAGGTTTTGTGGAAGAGGTACAAAGCATCCTAGGATGCTAGGGGACTGTGCGCATCTGGAAGGGATCTGGGCCAAAAGTTCAATAAATCGTTCTAACCTAAATCAGTTTAGTCTGGTACTACATCCATCCAGGTTTATCTTGAACCAGTTCTGGCCATTTTGAAAGCAGTTTATGTGCACTGAACTTCTGTTGCGTTACACATGTTAACTGGTTTCTCATCACTTACGCTGGTTTATGTGTAATTTCTGTCCCTAGCCCAGAGGTATCAGAAAAGTAGGTGTCCCCTCGGAGGTCTTCTGCAAATTGATTGCATTCTCTGTGTCCATTTCGGCTAGCCCGTGCAGCACGCCCACAGAAATGTACTTCGCTTAAATGGAGTCATTGGTTTCCAAGCCCTTCTAATCGAAACTGAAGTTCCAAAAGAATCTGAATTAGCCAAGACCTTGGCCTCTCCTTGGCCTTTGCTTGGTCCCTTAACCCCCTGCAACGAAGCCTAGCTCAGACCTGTTTGTAGGGCTGGAAGAAGGAAGGAGGAGGAGATGCTCTGTTAAAGGCTGCTGCTTTCAGCCTTTTCTGGCTGAATGAGAGCAGCTGGTGATCATCTTCAAAGGGCTGGAGAGGCTTGTATTACCATGGCTCTGTCAGGCGGGGGTGCAGAAGGCTCACTGAATTGATGAAGCCTCTTCCTTCTGGAAAAGTAAATACTCTGTGTTTCTCAGTAGGGTGCCATTTTTTTATTTGCTTGCTTGCTGGTAACCACAATTGTAGCATAACCATGTGCATTTGCTGTCGTCTCTGTAGGAGACAATATTTTATGGGCTTTTTTGGGGGGACAGGGAGATGCTGTTTGTTTTGGCCCAGCTGTTCTGCCTTGCACTGCTTTGTGCCAGCAACTCTGTGTACTTGGCAATAATGGTCTCCAGGATAGATGTGTATTTTTAAAATATATTTCTAAGAAAGAAAGGAATCTGGATTCTCTGCCGAGACAGTCTCCTCTGTTTGCTGGCTAGGTCTCCTATCAGGGGATTCCTCTCTAGGTTCAGGACTTGGTCTACACCAGTCTCTGGCATCCTCTC
>JAGPOW010001661.1:1693132-1751798 GCA_030014935.1 Caiman crocodilus
TTGTCAGTAAATAACCTCTGTATTTTAGAGGGGGAGATGGAAGGTAGTGAGAAGCAGGCTGGTGCACTTAAGGGTGTGTCTATTCTGTAGTCCAAAGGCATGGCTGTTACTTGTTTAATCCTAGCTCAGGCACATTACTGTTGCTATACACTGGGTAGCTAGCGCTGAGCAGCGGGGCTGGATACTGCTGCAATGAGCGCTTAGTGCTCCTAGGGTAGAGTTCTGCATCCCGTGTGGAAGCCCATGTTGCTGCGGCTGCACTATTTGTGGCACCAGCACTGGAGAGCTTTAGAGCTAGCTTGGCTACATCAACATGCGCTGTAGTTGCAACTTTGCATCCCGCCATGTCAGATCAGGAATTACAATTTAAGCAACCCTGCCTGCCTGTATTCTTGCAGCTAATGTGGCATAATGTCTTCTGCTGGCAGAGTTGACTGTTTCCAAAAATAAGCAATGCCACAAGTGGGACACATTTGTAACTACCCGCTCAGAAATGTGCCACGCCTGATAAATGAGTAGTTAAATTGCAAGGAATTCATACATTTCTTTTCCAGGTGGGGAATTTTCATTCCTTGTAGGCAACTCCTTTCAAAAAAGGGCATGTTATCTATTCACTATGGGGACAGAGAGCCTGGGTCAAAATGCCCCTGCTAACTGGGCTTATCTAATGTCCTTGAGCCACTGTTACCTGAAGATGTTTCTACATTTTATTCATAGAAGTGGGGAAAAACTGCACGCAGCCCAAGCACTGGTGCTACTGCCCCAAGACAAGAGGAATAGTTAGCGTACCCAGATACTGGAAACTATACCAGTGAGGAACCAGCTTGGGACTTCCAGATAGGAAAGCTACGGGAACTATTATAAAAGCTACTTGATAAGTGACTTGGCTGAGGGAAGGCTCCGAAAGGAGCATTCATGATTGCATTTCCCAGAGAGAGAGACTTGTGTAGAGATGTGCACGTGTTTATAAAGTTGATCAGTTAATGTTGCCTTTAAAACAAAAATCATGTGCATGTCTTGATGAACTGTGCCTACACTGCAAATGCTTCTCTTCCCTCCCCCCAAATGAAATCATAGGTGAGACTGTGTTAACTTTAGCTGATTCAACAAGTGGCAGCTTCTGAGCCAGTATTGAATCAGCACCCAGTGAGGTGTAAGGGGAACTCCTTTGCCAAAGGGTGAATTCTTTATGATAAATTGTAGAACAAAAGCCTTTTAATTTAAACAAGACAAAACAAAAAGCCTGTAACAAATGTCCTGATTGCATCAGAAATTAAACTGAAGAGTTCTGTCCAATTAGCAATCCTGGTCAGGATAATATTGTCACCTCAAACTACCTCTGCTTTCTCAATGCCATACAGCATTCCCCCCCCCCCCCACCGCCCAATTTTTCAGCTGGTAGTCTGACCGTACACATATTCTATCCTAGAAGTGGTGGGGAGGCAGAAGAGATCCTTGTGTCTCCCCTACCTTAATGAGGTGTGACTGATGCAATGCTTGATTGGATTTTTAAAATATAGAAAGCATCAGATAAGCTGGTGCAGAATTGCCGAGCATCTCTTGCAAAAGACCATTCCCATTCAAAGGGGTGTAGGTTGGTCTAAGGACATGGGCAGACAAGGTTCTTTGGGTAAATCTGGTGGGTTTTTTGGTTTTGTTTTTTTTTATTACACTAACTCAAAGAGTTGGAAACATTTTTCTGGCAAGCTTTTGGGTATAAGTACCCTTTGTCAGGTGGAGGAAGTGTCTGCGGTTGGTGTGTGCTCTTCAAAGGCACTCTAAACCAAGTTGGTTCCTGGCAGGGGAGGTGAAGGCAGGGGTGAAGGAACTTTCTTGTTGGCTCTGTCTTCTGAAGTCCCGGATCGGTTTCAGAGGTACATCTACTGACTTTTTATAAACTATATCTTAAGTGGGAGGGGAAGGGGTAAGAGGCAAGGGTGGTGTGGAAATGTCTTCAGAAGGAACAGTTCTCTTGCATTGATGTTTTATGCCTTGAGAATCTATTGGGTCAAAGACTGGTGAAGAATAATAGAAGCATGCTGAGATCCTGCTTCATAGCTGGAGGTTTAACTTAGTCTTCAAATCTAAATATGTTAGAAACACATTCCTCTATTTAGAACTGGTTGACATCCCCATACAAACTGGGAAAAGAGGCCCTTGTTGCACTTGATGCTGTAAGCCGCACAAATGTTGATTGGCATAGTGCTAGCTTGGAGTCTGGAGCAGTCACATGCTCTTGCTTTCCACCTTTGGGAAAGCTGGCATTGACTTCCTCACCCATTATTACAATGCTGAGTGTAATCAGGTAGAAGAGCATGTTATGCACTGGTTAGCTCTTGACCATCTCTTAATTTGTAATGTAATGCAGCACCAATATCAATCGGTAACCAAGTCAATAACACGTAAAATGAAATCTTTATTGATGGTAAGAAACAGTGAAACAATTTGGTGCATATTTTAAAGTTTTCATTTACTGGTTTACAAAAAATATAGCCTGAGAGTTGTAAATCTTATATTTATCCTTATTGCTATTAAATAGCCTCAAAACTGAATTTCAAGTTATACATTTAAAGTTCTGCTCTCATTTAAGCAACTCCATGAAAGTAAAACCAAATGGATTCTATTTTTTGTATATCTTAATTCACTTACAGATGGAAACGCAAGTAGTGAAGTTCACCATACAACTGATGTGGGTTGGTATTTGTTTGTTTGTTTTAAACTTATACTAGTGATCACTTGTACCAAATGATTGTTTCATTTGCTTTCTTCCTCCTCCACCCACCATCCATCATATTCTGGAATCTGCTACAGCCTTTATCTAATATTCACCATAAATGGCTATACTCTTTCCACTACCTCAAGTGAACAGTGGATCTGGTCTGAAAATCTCATTTCCGAGCTGAATAAAATGATCCAATACTACAGAATTCCATCATGCATAAGGCACCATTACTCCATATACAAAAATTGAGAGGTGCACATAATGGTCTCTAAAATGCATATGATAAGGTCCATCATGATCTTTCCTTTAAGAAAGATAGCTGAAATTGTAAAGTATGTTACAGCTCTCTAGAAATCCTAATTTCATAGGTTGGCTAAGGTTTTCTGTCCTTAAGACTGTGAAATGGTTCCTGACATCCTTCATTTGGGGCAGTTAAAATGCAAGCAACAAAAAAGATGTATAGAATAAAATTAATAGTAAGGAAAATAGTTTGCGTAAAAGGTGGGGTGAGAAAATGTTAACTGGAGGTCTCCCCCTAAAACATTGAGAATACATACAGAAACCAGGCAGCAGATATTAATCAACTTGTATAGCTAGTTTATGCAAATGACTGTATACTGTTATTTTAAATAGACTTAATAATGTAGTTGGAGAGCTTAGCATTTTTATTTGGACTCTTCCTTACTCTGGAGGAATATAAAAAACCAAAGCTATATAGAAGAGCACTGCTGAGTTGATTAAGTTGCAAGACATTGAGCATCTCATTCAAGCCTGTTGAAGGAAGTTGGAAAATATTTCTACTTGTTATTTTCAAAGGAGTTTGGATCAGTTCTATGCACAATAGCTCCTAGAGCTTAATACTTGGATGAGGAATAAGACATGTGAATGCCAACAACATGGAAGTAATAATAAAAATGACATTTTGAGTCTCCATCATCTGTGAACCTGATCACACACAAAACCCCCTTGTATTACGATAGGAGGTACCTGCAAATCATCTATTCAATAACCCTTCCTGTGAGTTTTATAGATTGCTCCAGATGTAGCAAACAAGGAAGTTTCATAGAAACCGGTTAATTCACAATCAGAATTTACAATAAAGTGACACTATATCTGAAACCAGGAATTAAGGTTCGGGGAAAGTAGTTACCAAATCCCTGAAATTTTCTGTTGAAGAATCATTAGAAATTTGTTAGCATCACTCCAATATGCATATATTATATACAGTAATTTATCTTTCTAAACTGACTTGGTGATTAAATATTTAATCATATATACAATATGTGAAAGAGACTTTTCCCTCCCCTAATGTATGATTCCTGGCAGTTTACAATTTAAAAAATGTTAGTTTCCTGTTCCAGACTAGTTACACTCTATTGTTGTGTTCAAACTCTGATTGTATAAATAAAAAGCTTGGCTTTAGCTGAAAACACACGCTCAGTTATAGGGTTTCTTTTTTTCTTTTAGGGAGTGCTATTAAAAATCTGTGACTTACTCCATTCTTGGAGAAATTTAAAGTTAAACTGGAGGGGAAAACTTGATAAAACAATGGCAGCACTATGGCTCAGTCCTTAAGAGCTTGTAGCACCCAGAGACTTTCAGCATTACAGCAAGTGGTCTGCACTTCTGAAAATCAAGTGTCTACCATAGGAGATGATCTTGCCCTGGCACTTTTGGGATTGCATGCCAGGGACATAGGCCAGTATCTACAAAAGTAGGCATCAATGCAGAAATGGCCCGTTTTCAAAGTGCAGAGCTGCTTTGTCAGTGGCAGCCAGGTGCTCAGCATCATTAAAGAAAATCAGGTTGCTTTACATTGACTGGAGTATCTGACATTAGATGCCTCTCAGAACAAATTTAGCTTAAGGGTTTTTCCCTCTCCCCTACTATTAGCTTCTACTGAGGAGGTGTTTTCAGCAGTAGCACAAACTATGACAAATTCAAAGACTATTACTGTCTGTTCTCTGCTGTTCTTCAGCAACAGCTGCCTCTCACCACCATGAGAGGGGGATAGTGAGCCTTAGCAGCATTTCCCTAGAAGGCAATAAACAAACAAAACATTCAATTCAATATCATTTCCAATGCCAAATTTTTGAGTGCTCTACTCTTCTGCTTGGCTTTGGGTAAATCCTGCAAGTAACAGGATTTTAGGACCCTCCCAGTTATTTGTGTTCAGGCCCAGAGCAGAGGGGCTAGACCCAATGATCTCACAATGTCCCTTCCAGCCCTAAACTTCTGTGAATCTGTGACCCATTCAGAATGTGTGGCCTAGTCCAAAGTCTCTTGATGGCACTGAACATCTTTCCTTCGAATTCAAATGGCCCTAGATCAAGTCATAAGGTATCTGTTACCTTTTATGACCTTCTAGCTAGGAAGCCTGCAGCTATGCTAATCATAACATACCTTTTTTATCAAACATCTGTGAGCATGTGTTTAAAGTGGGAAGAAGCTCAGAAACTTCTTCTAGTAGGTCTGGAAAGGTCATTCCTCTCAGGTTGCTCGGCAAGCTGCAGCCCTGCAAAAAATGAAGGATTTCAAACAGTCAAGCATTTTCCACAGGGCACAAGGGTCCTGATGAGGAATGTACAGGTCCTGACATGCAGGGCTGAGATTCCTCTCCTTTGGCAACATGCTTAGCAGTGTCTAACATGACAGCAGGGGCCAGCTTGAAATGAATCATTTTACTGTCATGCGGCGTGGCTTCTTCCCTCCCCCATCTCAACAGCACAAATAAAAGGAGCACTAGGATACCCCTTGCAATGCTCTTGCACCTAAATGGGCGGTGAACAACAACTCCATTGCTTTTAGCTTCTTGCTGGGCTCTTAGATTCCCAGGAGACTCTTATGAGGCAAATTTCATCAATAAGGTAGTTGGAAAGCCAGTGGGAGAACTATTAATGCCAATGATCTGCTCCGCCTTGGACAAGATGCCAATAAAAACTTTGGTGAAATTCCAGCTTTACTGTCATTACTGACAGGAGTCCTGTTGGCTCTAACAGGGCAGGATTTTGCTCTTGGACTTCAACCCTGTGCATGGTCAAGGTCCTAAGTAGCTGTTGGCATTTTGTTGTTTATAAAGCTGTTAGGAGTAACTGAACTGCACAGCAGCAGGCAGGCCATAAAAGCCACTTAGTCAGCAGAGCTGACTTCTGATGCAAGGGCATGAGTTAGTCTATGCTGACCCCTTACCAGCACAAGAGCAGAACCACACCTTGGATCGGTCTCTTCAAGCTGTGCCCTGAGGTGACTGCTGGAGCAGCACCTTAGCATCCCACTTTCTCACTAAAATGCTGTAAACCCCTCCAGCCACCCAGAACAGGGAAGGTGCAAAGATGGATAAAGCTACCCCTTTGCCTCTCTTTAGCATGATCTCCTGCACCTGTTGAGCCAGGTCAGAGCCAGGAACCTCCACTGCCATGTTTGTATTCACTTCTAGCTTAAATTATGGTGTTTTCTTTATGGGATGCCAGTTCTATAGTGGATGGAACATGATCATTCTCCAAACAGTATTACCTCTTGAGAAAAGTCCTGCGTCATGTGGCTGTAAGACTGCAGGAAAAGCATCAGCTCATGATTCTCTTGGGCTTTTAAACAGGAAGTGGCAGTTTGATAGTATTTCAGTATCTAGGAAAGAGGAAGACAAGGTTCTTTGGATAAATGCACTATATGTTACTAGACCAACTCAAATAGGAAAGAGAGCAGAATCTACAGTTAAGCAAAACAAATCTGGGGGCCAAACAACCATGCCGAGATCTTAGTCTCACCTGCAGACCAGGGTCTGCACCCATTTGTAGTAAGCAGCTGATTCCCTCAAGAATCTGATCTCTGCGCAAGTTGAGAAACCTCCTTGCATCGGTGGTGATGTCGTTTCTTTGGGACTCCACCATTAAGATAGTGTGAGCACGTGCTGCACAATGTAATGGGGTTAAACCTGAACATGAAGAAGTAGAGAGATGTCAACTGAAGGTTGAAGACCAGATACCTGACATATCATGTCTATTGCTTGGTTATGTTGGCTTTATTAACATTGATCCTAACAAAATATGACATTCAGCTCAAGCCTTCATCCTAGACGTTTAATGTCTGGAGTTTAAAATGATTCATCCTAGATTAAACCCAGAATCTAGAGCCTTCGCTCATCACTTCGCTTCACCTCTATGTCTCGCTAAGGCTGCATCTCTTACCATAATGATCGGGTGCGTTCACTTCCACTTGCAGACCCCTTGCCTTGCAGTTTCTCAGAACCTGAAATAAAGACATAGGGTGGGTGTTAACTCTGGTTTAGGCACTGCCACAATACACCAGAACAATGAGCCTGAGGGACTTCATTTCATTGCTGGTGGCAATGTAACCATGTCACATCAACATATCAGTTTTCATGTACAGAAAGACAGCTGTTTGGTGGGGGGCATTCACATGACTCTTCTAAGATGCAAGAACAAAGTCTGTTTATATGAGCATATAATAAAAGGAGTCTCTAGTTAAAGATCTACTTACTTCCAAAACTCTCAAGTATCCATTCTCTGCACAGAGATGGAGTGGCATTTTCCCCAAACTGTCCTGTTCATTGATGTTGGCTCCCAGGGAAATCAGGTCACTGGCTATCAGATGCTGGTTCTTTTCAACAGCTAGATGTAAAGCAGTCTGAGAATAGGGAAGAGAATTCAGAGTACACGTTGGAAAGGCTTTTTGGAAGTATTGGGTATAGGTTGGAGAACAGATGCGGAGTGAGCACCACTGGCTGAGTGAGAAGTGCATTGTAATGGCTGCAGCAGGGACAGCTCCTTGTTCTAGTTCTACCTCTGCTACTTATCTGCTTTGTGATCTTGTGTGAATCACTTCTCTTCACCTCTATGTCTCATTTTTTCTTGTCTGTAAATCATGAAATGACTACCGAGTTCAGTGGCGTGTTAAACATCTTAACTACCTCTTGGAAAGTGCTTTGAGAGCCTTGCCTGAGCTATGAAAGTGCCCAGTAATCTTTACAAGATAGCGGCCTACCCGTTTTGCTGCGTCCTTCTCATCAATTTTGTTCAGACATGCGTATCTCCGTGCAAGTGCGTAAGCCAGTGCTCTCTTTCCCTGAGTGACAGCTTTGTGCAGCAGCCTGCAAGAGGACAGTTTTAAAAATATTAGACAAAGGAGGGAAAATGTTCTCAAATAATCAGAGGGAAGAAGGAATATGGCGGGGGTGCTTTTTGCTTTCTGTAAACTAAAAGCATGCTAGTGTCTGACATTTGGGTTGGGCCAGCAGTTGCTCAGTTACTCTGTACAAATTGAAGAGGGCACTGGCACATGCTGTAGTATCTGCAGACCAGTCTTACTGCACAAAGCAGGGTTTCTTGTAGGCTTCTAATTCCCTTCACCCTCCCCTTACCCCCAAACCATGAACACTGTACTACGCTTCCCAGGGGTTCCCCGCAACCCCTGTGTGGGGCTGTCTGTGTCCATCATCCCCCAACCTTCCCAATAGAGTCTCTATTCCCCAGGTGTATATGTACAACCTGCAAGGGGGAAACATCCTTAAACTCCAGCTGGAAAATAAAGTTTTGACCTCTGGGTGAAATTCATTCCATTACAGAGTTTGCCTCAGTACTGCACCTATAATTGCAGCCCAGACGTTGTGTTTTTTTTCTAATCATGCCTCCACAATCTGTAGCTGCCTCTCCCTTGCATCTAACAGCTCAATCCTAGCGCACACGTATGCTCATGTACATGCTCAGCCTGCTGCCTTGCATGTTCTCTAGACATGCAGATTTCTGATGAAATGTTCCCCCTGTAAATTCCACTGATATATAGAGACTGATGAAGGTTTTCATTTTCTCAGTTGCAGACTGTACTTGTACTATGCAGAGGTTTAAAAGATGAAATGAATCCAGAAAACGCTGCTGGAGCTGTTACAGAATTAGTAGCGGGGGCTAATAATAAAAGACTTACTGTAACAAGGGTATACTGTATACGCTACCATTTTGTTCAGGCACTCAGATTTGTTATTCTGCACAACACTTAGGCTCCCTTGTTAGATTTCACTTCATGTAGTGTTTCAATCTGTTGGGTTCAGATTTCTTTGACCGGTCTTGAAATGCAATCAAGAACTTAAGATTTTGGTTCTTGATTTAAAATCCAATGTCATTGCAGAAGAACAAGAAAGATTTTTAAACCTCCCTGCTTGCCATCTGACACTTCCAGGGAAGAACTCCTACCTGATCTACACAACAAAGAGCAACTTAGAACAACTCACAGAGACACTCTCATGGACTCAAAGGGACAGATTTTCCATCTCCAGCCCCCTCTGTGCAAAAATGAAGTTTATTTCCTACCTATGGGAGATTTTTACTATCTTTAATTTTCCCAGAGCCCGATGAAGGGCCTGTGAGCCTGAAAGCCTGCAGAAAGAGAGATTCTTTTGTGTGTGATTTCTTAGTTGGTCTAATAAAAGGGTATCATTTCTGAACCACACATTCTAGATTTTTGCATCAAGAACTTAAAGCACATGAACCAGGATGGATCATGACTGTGCTGGAATTAAACCAGGTTTAACATGGATCACATGAGCTGATTCTAATATCAGTTTCAAATTGGCTATTTGGTGAAGGGAACTCCAGGGTTGGGGGGTTTTGTTTTGGTAATCAAATATTTGCTTGTTAAACACTTCGCTGTAGCAGTAAAACACTGGCCTTCAATTCCATTCCAATGAAGCTACCACTCCCAGTTCTCTGGAAGTCTGCTGTGTGTACAGTAGTTAATGTTATGTTTTGGTGTAATCTCCCCACCCTTTTTGCTTTATTACCAGCTAATAATAATAAAGACAATTACCCCCAGAATGTTTGCAGCTAAGAGATCAGCTTAATTGCACATCTCTCTCTTTTTCTTTTTTTTAAGGAGTTTTGATTATATTTAATTCCTCCCACCCCCAAGATTTTTCTATATGTGACCCAACCGTCAGCCTTATCTGAATTCCTAATTTATCCTGATCTCAGCAGTTAGTAGCCAGACAGTGGTTTAGCTGTCTTTCTGCAGAGACCCTCTGGACTGCTCCCTGGACCAGTGGAACCTGATGCTGCTTGAGGACAAGGCAAATTATGTGGAGGCAAATGACCACTTAGTGCAAGTCTCACTGTCTTCCCATGACAGTAACAGCAGAAATGGGGACAAATGGCCAGTATAGATGAAGACTTGGAAAGCAATTTGTTTGCAGCAGAAAAAAAATCAGAGACCTGTTTCCATTTTCATCAGGTGCAAGCAACTTGTCCACTGGGATATTTCTCAGGAGAGTCTCTTCCCAGTGGAGCTGGAACTGGAAGAAAGAGACAGCAGAAAGGTCCTGCCGTGAGAGGGCCCCCAAAGTTGACTTCAAATGTGCCACACAGTCTAGGGAGTTTGGACTAGTTCCCACAGTCTTCTCTGGCATTTGTCCAGGCAGGTTGTGGCAGAAATGCCTGTCTTGTCCAGAAAGTTCCTGGAAGTTCCTTTGGGAATACTTGGCTAATGTGGCTTGCATCTGCCAGCTGATCTCTTCCTTGCTTGGATTTGAGAGTGGTACTTCCAAGGACCTTGGGGGTTGCATTTTTGTATAGTCATCCTCGTAATAATTCTCTGCCTGTCTGTTCAGTAGTGCATTACAACTGGGGAACAGCTGGCATGGCTGCAATTTTGTCAAGTCCTGGCAGCTTTCTGGCAGGCTACCAGCTAGTGAGGTGCTGTCTTCAGCTTCCCACCAAGCAGATGGCAGGTCTGGGAAGAGGGTGAAGCAGGCTGGCTGAGGACTCGGGGACTCTGGCTTAGACTGGCTGCGGTTCAAATCTTCCTCCAGTACCTCCACCAGGATGTCGAGGTCCTCCAAGGCTTTTCGTGCTTTCCCAGAACAGTTCTTGCTCTAAAACAGCAATGGGAGCAGAGAAGAAAAATGCAGATATGAGGTGTGCTGTTATGAACTGCACTCTGTGATATGCCTGCAGAGTCTGGCAGTGCCAAGGGTGGTGTCGCACATACCTGTCTGAGCTGTTTATCTGTATAAGGGTGAGCTCTTCTTTTTTCTGTTGAGAAGAAGAAAACTGAGTTTGGTTATGGTCGTGGAAGAAGTGAGCACAAATGATGCTTATCCAAAATATTTTTCCCCATAGGAGAACTAGGTGAAGAGATCAGAATGGCCCCTGAACTTTCATCTCGCCCTTGTGGGCCCTACTGGAGATATACCAGTACATGTGCAGCCAAGAAGGATTTAGGAAAAGCTGAGAGCAGAAGCCTAGCTCTGTCAATCAATGCCACACCAGTGGCTGCTCTGGCCCTATAACTTTAAAGGGACTAAGGAGCCAGTGGAAGCATCTGAAATGGGAAATGATGTGGCCCCATTTTATGTGTGTGTGCGTGCATAATGGAGCATCTCTTTACCTGCTCTTCCTGAGCATCCTTTAGTTGCTTTTGTTTGTTGCTCATCCTAAGAAAACAAAGTTTAAATACTGTTGTCTCAAATGATATATTAGTAGAAGAACATAACGTGCAAAATATGTGGCATGAGCAACACGGTTCTGATAGAGCTTGCAGATGGTGGATATGCTTACACTGTGATCAGCAGAGCTCATACTATAGCCTTCCCCAAGAGAGCTTCAAACTAGCAAGCTTAGGTACTACTTCCAGCAGAGGCTTGGGAATATGGAGCTGGGAAAAAATGAAGGGTTTTACCCTGGCATGGGTTTTGCAGCCTATGTGTGCTGTAGCTAGTGACACTAGTGCTCGCTAGCTTGGGAGTGGGTAAATTAACTGCAATGTAGACAGCCATCAAAATGATGGGCAGAGTACAGAACCAGATGCCTATTCTCAGTGAGAATGAGAATATTCCTTGCTGCCAAGTTCTTGGAAAGCTCCTGGGAGAGCCTCTGCTTTGGGAGGTTCAGCGTGAAACTCCACATCTCGATCACCTTGCCAGGAGTGGTTCCATGAGCTGAAAGCAGCAACAGGTCGGTTACAGACTTCCGTGGCTGCTCGGAAGAGGATGCCTATTTGACTGGCCTGTAACACCTACGTCCATGCCAACTTTTCCATCTCCAAGGGATTCTTACCTTGGTGTCGTTGGGGTCCATGCCTTTGGAAAGGCGAATCTTTCGCAGAAGTTCCCGCACGGGCAGTCTTACCCTCACACCTACATACTGCCTCTGAGGGGGGTCAGTGCTAAGCCCAGGGTCTAGAAAAACCAGAATATGGGACTTAAAAATTGCTACAAGGTAGTGAAATGCTACAAGCCATCATATGATCAAGAGAGTATCAGGCAGGCTTGGGTGTATCTAAAGCCATTTGTTATTGAGAGGAAAAGTTCCCATTTTAAATTATGTGGTCCTTGGCTCTGAATTGTTAATGATTTATTATCTAAGGACTTGCTTTAAGTTATTTTTCCTTAGTATGCTGTAAGTGAAGAGGGCCTCACAACGGGTAAGAAATACTACTAAAATAACCTGACATCTCTGACTGGGAGGGGTGGGGATCCAGGAGAAAGGGCTGAACAAAGAGCGTTAAACAGCAGATCGGAAGATGCTCAGCTTCACTCAACAGGGAGGATTTTGGAGGGTGGGGGAGTGCTGGCTGATTGCTAATCATAAACCTGTTCCAGAAGCAGCATGAAAACTGGAAACAAGAAACTCAGGGACAGTTGCGAGGAAAGAAGTTTGGAAGGACTGTAGGAACAGGAAGGGGAATTGAGGTACAGGGCCTTAGAGCCAGATTCTTTGTGGTTGTGTAAGTCCACACAGCTTGTAGTGATTTCAGTAGACTTGCACTGATTTACAGCTGCTGAGAATCCGGCCTAGAGGGTGCCTTTAAGGAGGTGTACTTGAATGCTCTGCAGAATATTGTTCCTCTTAGTCATATTTTTCCATGGACTGAATTTTATTTGCTACAGTAAATTTTCCTTGGATTGCTGCTTCAAGAGTTGGTGCAAGTTCTTTAGGCTGCCAGTGGCAGTATTAGAAATTAAAATGGGAGTATACTTCCATCCTCTACCTCCCCTGTGCAGACTGAGTTTCTTTTCTACCTGGGAGAACTTCTAACAGTCTTCAAATTCTTCTCAGCCTGAAGAAGGGGGTATGTGCCTGAAAGCTTGCAAAGCGAGGGATTTTTTTGCTGCTCTTTAGTTGGTCTAAGTGAAGATATCACCTCTGACCCAAGATCTTTGTGTATCTCTTGCTTCTGAAACTGCTTTCATGCAATATATATTTTTCCAGAGTTTAGAAGAATCCTAACTGGATTGATTCTACACTGTGATGTCTGTTATCACTGCAAGAGGTAGGAAGGGAGGGTATTTATTTTTCTTTACTTGTCTGAAGCGTCCCAGTATTTTCTTTGCTTGTCTGAGGCATCCCAGGGGGGTAATGGGAAGATGGAAGATAACACACAGGAGCCAGGTATGAATTCACTTGGAGTCTGAAGTGTTAAGACTCATTGTGTGGGCTGTTGGATGCTAGGAGTTTGCCAGGGGTGATGCTCCCTGGAGCGAGGGTGAACAAAGATGTAGTTCGTGAATCCTTGCCCCCTTTTTGCTTTAAACAACAACATGGTTGCCTAGAAGGAACAGGTTATGCATAACTTGAGTAAGCAAACCCTTCAGGGACAGACACCATATAAATATACATAAAACCTGAGATGCCTGGGCCAAAATTTACTCAGAGATGAAATTCTCTGTTGACTGGCTAAGTCCTCCCCCGAAGACAGTCAGAACTCTTGACATGTCTCCATAACATACCAATGCCCTCTAGGAACCGGTTTCACATGTGTAGACTTGTGTCACATGGGTTTGTTTCTGTTCACTGATTAGGGAAGTTGAAATATTTGCAGCAGGAGGATAATGCTAAGGAACAGTGTGATTTCTGCAACTGCTCTGGATTGTCATTTGTGTTAAACTGTGGAAAGTTTGGGATTTCTGAATACATATAGAATAGCTACAAGTAAAATACAACAACATACCATTTACTTTATCTGTCAGCCAGCTTTAGAAGTGTGGATTACATTTCTCTTAGGCTGGTGTTTTAAAAACGTAAGCAATTATTGTTTCAAGTGCTTCAAGACGTTGGGTGAAAAGTTGTTCTAGAAGTACAACTTTGTTAGTATTGCCTTTCAAATTTATTTAAAGCCAGATGATGCACCAAGCTACCTGGCCAAATGCAGCCTGGGAATTTAAGTATTCAGTAAAAGTGACTTTCAATGTATGCATCAGTACAGAATCCTGTAATTTTTCAGCAAGTCTATATAATATTTATATATTTGCATGTGTGTATAAATAACATGATAATCACTCTTAGATGCAGAACCAAATGTGATTCAGAAAGTAGATAAGAGATAAAATGTTATTATACAGGGTACACCAGTGAACAGAAATGATGGATTATTACTATAAACATATGGAAGACAATGGGGAATGTTTAGGAATAGATCAGAGCGAAACAAAAATGACCATATTTCTATATATCGGTCATTCATCATCACTTGGAATTATTATGGAACAAAAATCAAGCCACTGTTTTTGCTTGATTTTTTTCCCCCCCTCCCCTCCATATATTTGCAGCCAGCTGGAAATCAATATAATTTACTGCTTGTAAAGATTGTTGTTTGCAAAAGCTGTTCAAAGCATGCATATAAAGTTTTGAGCTTACCGGTCAGAGCAGACATCTCCTGCTGTTTACCTGAGGAAAGAGGACTCATTTTGGGACTTGTAACATTAAATTCTGTTAATCCAGAGTCTGGCAAGCATGGGGTCTGAAAACAGCTTCGGGGGCTGGCTGTTTCCCCAGGCAAAGGAGATCCTTGGCCTATATTATAGGCCAACATTTCATTTTCGCTGATGTTTTGCTTGGCCAGTAGTCCAGGACTCATTTGAGCTGTTTGCAGCATTTCCACTAGGCATGTGGGGGAAAAGCTAATTATTCAAGGAAAGATGTAAATCCGCATTTCACTCCAAGAACTGGAGGATAAGTCATTTGTTCCCTAATAGCTGGTTCCAACTTCACTATTGTCTGCAAAAGG
Source organism: Caiman crocodilus (assembly GCA_030014935.1). Taxonomy (NCBI): domain Eukaryota; kingdom Metazoa; phylum Chordata; order Crocodylia; family Alligatoridae; genus Caiman; species Caiman crocodilus. The sequence continues at coordinate 1,707,864 of JAGPOW010001661.1, forward strand.
AAAGTGCACAAGTTAGAGAATGAAATCCGTCTTTAAATCCCAGTGGTTACTGGAACCTGGTTTTGTGACCGTCTCTGAGTCTCCCCAGCTTCTTTATACTTAGGTATGGTTTGAAAGACGTCAGCCTGCACATGCCACACCCTCTTCCCCAGTAAGCCGGGGCAGCAGTGTTTTCCTAGGAACCACTCGATAGAGCTGAGCAAAGTAGAACTAATATAGATATAGATATCTATTTGCCAAATGCAAAGAAAACCAGGTCAGGAAAGCGAATGTTTCCAAGGTCTTCAGCAGAGAACAGCAAATTGATCTTGCCCCAGATGCAAACATTTTTACTAATCCTCCTCTCTCCTGCTCGCCCCCCAAGCCTACATTTAAAAAAAACAACCAAACCCCCCACAAAACCTTTCTACCTGTGACAGTCAACACAGAAAACGAAAGCAAACCTCAGCATCTCTGTCTCAATAAATCACAGGAGCCAGAGAGAGAGGAATTTAATTCATATAATCTGATACACTTTACCCTATGCAGAGTTTTTTTGACCACATCTATGGACAAATAGCAGAGACTCAATGTAGTCTGTTAAGGTCTTTGCTAATATTATTGAGGTTTATCTTGAAAGAGGCTCAGAAACGTGCTGATACGTGGTGGTATAAAGTCCTGTGAGGTGCCAGATAGGAGCTCATTAAATAAACTGGGTTTTTTTGCATCATCAGTATCACAGTGCATGTCTCCTTATGAACTTAATAGAACAGTTCCGTACAAGAGCAGAAATTGCCTTTGTTTCCCAGGGAAGAATATTTGAAGCCGTCCATCTATACTTGGGTGTGTTGAAGCCTAAGCTTTCCAAGCTAATGTGACCCTGAAAGTGTTTATCTTGAAAAAGATAAGAGTATGCTGCCTGCTGTAGCAGAAGAAACCACAGCTTTCCCCAGCTAAGCCCCAGGAAGCTTACAAAAAAGATTTCAGTCAGATTTCTGGTTAATCATAAGAAATAATTTGCAGATAGAGTGCACTATATCTAGTGAACTGGGCAGAAAACTAAATACTGACAAATCTTTCCTTATTATCCCAGTGCCGAGTCTCTATGGACTTATTGAAGTCAACTTCACTGCTCTGCATCTCACTGCCTGTTCAATGGATATAATAGTTCCAGCCCTGAGGTATGGTGGAGTTTACTTGGATACTGATAAAAAATTTCTGAAGATTTTTATGAAGGGACTGATACTTAGAAGTACTGAGCACACCTAGGTCTTGTGGGCTTTCAGTGGAAGTTGGAGGCACTAAATAGTTTGAGAAATCGGGTTGTAATTGCCTACATTCTCTCTCATCAGCTGTACATCGTATAGAAAAGGCACAGAAGGGCCCTTGCATAATCTGAGCAGGTTGTGCTTTCTGGCTAGATCTTCACCGCTCTGAGTGCAGCTGGAGGCGGATGCACACCAAGCCAGCTAAATAAAAACTTTACTGCACAGTGAAGGCAAAGTGCTATGGGATTCAGCACAGGATATAAGAGCCTGTTGGAGACCGTGGGTGTGTGTTTAGATGGCTAACCAGCTCTCCTGTCCAAGCTGCCTCTCATCTCCGCTGTTCCCATTACACCAACCAGGCGTAAATAAGGATGACTGCTCACATTGCTGTCATGCTTCTTAATTACAGTGCAGACATCACTTTAATGACTCCCGTCCACTCGCACAAGTCCGAAGCGTATGTTTAATGGGCTTGTAAACTTGAGTGAGAGGGCAGGGGGAAGTGTGAGTGCTGTTGATTGTTTCCTTCTTTCTCCAGTCCCACTGGCTCCAGCAGTAGGGTGGAGTGAGTTAGATGATTTCTAATCATCACCAGGGGATCAAGCCTCTAGAACTGTCTTTCTGCAGACACAGTGAGAACAGGAAACCAAGTAGGCATTTTAAGGTGGAACTGGATAAGTTTATGCGTGGAATAGTTAGTTGCCTGGAAAAGGGTGTGCTTTACAGCTTGGCATGCTTTCGGTCCAGTCTCCCATGTTCGCATTGGCATTGGCATTGCCGTTGGCGACTCATCGAATCTGCTGAGTAGTTCCAGCATCATGTCCCACTGCCGGCTTTCACCCAGGCTAGGCTAGCTCCAGCATAATAAACTTGAATGTTAGACCTTGGGCTGAGCATTGGGCTCAAGGCAGGTGAGGAGAAGCTCTTGTTCACAGCCAGACTGGGGAGGCTTCTTTTGGAGGACGGTTGGCTTTCCAACATGTAATTATCCTCCCTTTGGTAGGCGTAGATCATTCTGGTGCTTAAAATACTGCACCAGGACTTGCAGGAGGTCAGGACTTTCAGATTTAAAGTTGTATGATAAGCCAAAGTCCTGGCCCCTGCGTGCTAGACTATGAACAGTTTGCTGCCAGAGAGAGATTTCTCAGGAGCCAGAAACTGTTTGTTTGACCTTTTTAACTAAATCATCAGACTGTGATTGTTTTCTGAACTGAGAACACATATCGATCTCTTGATGTAAATATTTTCTTCCTGCTTTAACCACACTGCCATTGTGCTTTAGCTACTGTTTGGGCAGCCGGATACTGATTCTGTCCGTCCGTTTCTCGTGTTCAGTGGCATTTTTTAATATTCCTTCTGAAATCCACAGGGCTTGTAGCCTTGGATTGAGACATTATTCAACCTCGGTAAGAGGGCAGATTTTGGCAGGATGAAGACTAGCCTGCTGCATTGAACCACTTGATTTATTGGGGTCTGAGTGGAACTGAGAGACTTATTTCACATCTTCCTTTATTCAGCATTTTGTGCAATGTATTTCACGGTTCAGTTTCAGCGCACTGTTAGGGTCCCACTGAAATTGGAATTAAATACTTGCATAGTCTAGAGAAAACCAAAACCTCTCCCAAAGCAGAGGGGAAGAGATGTCTTATGCTCCACAAAAATACTGGAAGTGGAGAGGTTTTCTGCCATCCTAAGAAACTGTCTTTAAGGATTTAGTTTTCATTTAATGAGGATTCTTGTGGCTTCCACCTCTCTGCACTTCAGTAAGTACCTGATATTTTATACAAGCACACTGTTGTATTTTCATACCCCTCAGCTTCTGCTAAGATTGGACCTCCAAGAAGTATTGTAGGAGACAGTCTGTGTAAGAACTGAGATGTCCATTAGATGCAGAGTCACTTGCCCTTCTGATGACAGCTTTGACTATATGTGCTAGGAATGGTAGGTATTGCATCCTCTTATAGGTATCATGTGGTTGCCATTAGTACCAGTTTTCTTTTATTCACGACTGTCGACATAAATGTTTAGCCAAACATTTACCCAAGGGGATTTCAGGATAAGGAAAGAATACCCTGCCCAAAGCTACAGAGTATATCAGTGATTTTCTGCAATTAAAATGGCAATTCTGCCCCACTCACCTTCCCTCTACTATGTGCTTAAGGCTTGCCACTTTCTCTCTTTCCTTAACAAGGTCTGGGATAGGATAGAAATTGCGTTTTTGAATGCTTGGCTTCAGAGTAGGATTGACAAACCATGTAAGGACTTTGCAGGAGATAACATCAGAAATTTTAGTAGACACAGAATTGTTCAGGCCTTTAAAAAGGGTAAGAAAGTGGAGAGTGAAGATGCCTATAATGCAACCATTTTTCCTTGGTAAATGGCGATAACTTGGGGGGGGGGGGGCGGGTCATGAAGTTGTTGTTATGATTACTGACGGCCTCCACTTGGAGACTGGCCCCCCATTGTCCTAGGCATTGTGTGAACACAGAACTAGAGGCAGGTCAGTCCTAAAGAATTTGTCTCTAAATAGGCAAGATGCGTGAAAGTAAAACTGAAACAAAAAATAATAATAAAAAAGGGACAAATATGGCTAGATTTCATATCCCTAATACACTGTATGACCCCACACCCATGCTTTTAAGTGGGATGTTTTAGCTGGGATGGCTAAAATATATTTCAGAGTCGCAAGGTAAACACTTTTAGAAACCTGGTTTAAAACTGGGAGGAGTGTGCCCCTGAGAGAGGGCTAGCCGGAAAAAGTGATTCACCTGGGAATGTTCCAGTGTCTCCTGATTTCCTAAGGCCCAGGCTGGATTGGATGCCATTTGCTTTGCACATTTTGTGGAAGGCTACACAACTGGACTTTGAGGGGTTTTTTCCAAAAAAAGAAACCTCTCTCACCAGAAACATATTTGAGTCGTATTTGAAAAATACAATAGTGCTGTAGTGAGTATCCATCATTTGTAAGTCTGAGATTTTTAACTGCAGGTCAGACAAATATTTGTCTGGAGCAGTTGGCATGGGACGGAGCCAGGTGCTGGATTAGACGACCTCCCGAGGGCTTGTCCAGCCCTGTTTTTCTATGATTCTGTGATTTGGCTGACAGGAGACGGTGAAAGGCCAAACTCTCTTATTAACTGAGCAATGATGACATTATTTGTCTTTGCTGTGGGCGGTGCTTGGCATTTGTAGCTCAGAGCTGGCAACCTGAAATGGTTTCTAGTCTACTTTCTTACTAGTCTAAATTCAGAACATGGTACGTTAAGACATGGCGTTGAGAAATGGTGTGTAACATTTAAAGCTTCAGTTGGGGATTGCCCAATTTAAGATGCCTTAAGACACTTTGCTCTCTTGTTGTTAGGGTTTTAGGCCTTGTGTTGGGTCAAGGTTGACTGCAGTTTGGTTAAGTGGTGGACAGTGGATTTGTACAAGATGGTTTGGAGAGGTGCTGATCATGCCTCAGGCAAAGTTGGATTAGATGACCTCTTGAGGGCTCTTTCAGCCTTGTTTCTCTGTGAGAGAAACCTGCTCTTTCAGAAGGTGCAAAATGCCCCTTCTGAGAAATATAATCCTTTATAAGTATCCTCAAGGCCAACAGTCAATATTTGAATAATGCAGAACAATAGTTGCTTTTGAAAATCATAGCTTTATCAGTGTTGTGGTTTGGGTGTTGTTTGTGTTGTTTTTCTTTTTAAATTGTTATTCGATTAAAAAAGAAAGAAACAGAATCTGGGAAACTACCTTTTCTGAAGAAACTGGTATTACAGCCAGAAACGTCCCAGTTGCCAACTTGTTTTGGAACCTCTCCCATCTTTCTCTGTATCCTGCATTTCCTTCTGTGCACATCTCTTCCCATCAAGTGTGGCCATGAGCAGGAGGCTCCAGAAGGATACTGTCCTTGAAATGTTTCCTTGCAAGCTCATCTGGTGGCAGCATGTGCTCCTCCAAAAGAACTTTCCAAATCACCTTTCAGGTTCTGCTGCCAATAGGTGCAGCTCCGTATCCTTTTTGATTTATTGGATGCAAGACATTTTCTATAGCTTCCTTTACCCCTTGTTGGTACATGTTCCCCTGCTGCACACACCCACAGCTGTGGCATTCACTGGGCTTGCAAAGTATTTGGTTTTTTGTTTAACCCTGAGATGTATTTGCTCTGCCAGTGATTCACTCGGATTAATATAAAATGCTGCACTGTGAAGTTCTTTTTTACTGTAATTCTTCTCCTGTGAGTGGAACAGAAGGCTGTGGGTGATATTCTCCCCTGTGTAGAGACCTAGCAGAAATCCCATAGTTAAATTTTCAGCACCTGGGTGGAAAGTAAGTGATGGACAGACCTTGTGCTGGGCTTCTGCATGGGGTTATTTTCCATGCTGGGGGTAAGGAGGGGCTACATTTTTTTGAAGCAAATAGTGGGGTTCATAAATTAAGTTACTCACAGAAATAGCTGAGATGCCAAGTGGGTGCAGGTCATTTGTAGGTGCAGCACAGCACATGTAGAGCAGTATAATGCTCGCATGGGTGACGCATTATGCCAAGTATACTAGACCAAATCTACAAAGTGCCTCCCCCTACCAGGCAATGTCATACTGCTGTGCTAGGGGATTCGCAGTCTGCATGCCAGCAGAAGCCAGTTTAAATGGTGCTTTGTTATGTTTTTGCATGCTCTGTTTCTCCCTGAGCTGTCGTCTCCACCTCCAAATGTAGCATCAGTGCTGGTTTTGACATTGCCATCCAGTTTCAGGCTCATGTTTTGATGGGGAACAGAAATATGTGATAACTGCTCTAGGAGAAACCAGTTGGGTCTGGGATCTATTGTGGAGGTGGTCAGCATTTTATGCATCAGAGGAAAACCAAATATACTGACTGGCTGTGGGAAAATCCTTCTGCCTTAGCTTTTAGCCTGGCTGTGAAAGATGAACCTGCTTCATCCCTTTTTTTATGAGTAACCCCATGACTATTGTTACTAGTCTGAAATGATTTTTAAACCATCTTTTTAAAGCTCCAGCTCTGAACTCTGAAATTTCCAGAGGCCCTGAAATTCAGAGGCTCATTAGAGGCTGAATGAAGAAACATTTTCACCTGTTATGGACTCACCTGCTACTAATTTTATCTGGTAACCTTTCATGCCCTTGCCTTGCCTCTGAATGGCAGAATGATTCAGAAAGGAGAAATGTCATCTGTCGCTAGATTGTACCTTCTTCCGTACTAATTACCTTATTCATCTCTTTTTCAGGCTTAGCGACCCTAGTTGTTGTGACCTCCCCTGCATCTCAAATCATCGTTTTTATTTGTCTCTGGAGAGGAAGGTGATTTCTGTGGGCAGCCTTAGAATTGGGCAGCTGGAGACTTGTCCATTTGTACCCTCAGCTCTGATGCAAGATCTCTGAATTGTCTTAGGTGAGCCACATAACCTCCCTGTTGCACTGCCTGCATACAGGGGTACAAACATTTGTCTACCTGCTTGCTCCTCAGTGCATGCCAAGGCTTGCTGCAGCAGAGCAAGTGAAATGTCCAGCTATAAGAGTGCGATATAGCACCAATTATGCCGTTAAGATGCGGTGAACTCAACTGGACTTGGAAAGTCTTATAATGAGTCTCAGCAGTTTTTGTATGATTTTGGTTGGAATATTTCCAAATGTACTGTTTATTTACTGGTGAATTTACTGCAGATCCACAGTGATGCCTAAATATTTCCCCTAGGTCTAGCATGTTCATATTTTATTAACTTAGGTGCAATGCGTTGCTTTTGAACCATTATGAATGTCCATTGTCATGCTGCCCGTTTGACTTGCAATTGTCCAACATTATTAACTGCAACAACTTAGTTGATCAGTAAACTTCCCTCACTCTATTCACTTACCCCTTTGGGCCATAATAGGGAAACTGGTCCCTGTTCAGACCACTGTGGCATTACACTATTTATGTTCATTGCCCTCACACTACAATGCACGGCAGCAGTTGCTAGTCAGAAGCTTCCTGTTCTCTTCTGATTCATGTGGTGAGATCTGGAGGTATCACAACTGTCAGTACAAGGAAGAGACCATTTCATGGCACAAGAGACTTTTCAATGGGTCCAGCAGGGCTCTCTGTGAGTGAGTTTTATTTCTTGATATGGCTGCATGAAGTAGCTGTCGTCACTGAAATGTGTTTCTCTGGGTGTTCATTTTGCTATACATTTCAGGAAAAAGCAATTAAGAGATCCTTTGGGCCATTGCAGATGATGCAGGATGCTGGGACTCCTCAGCTCAGGAGTGCCATATACCTAAATTAAGTGTTTTTATGGCTTGTGGTTTAGCTCTGCTAGCTGCCGTCTGTGAAGCAACAGTGACCCCCTATGGACAGCTAAGCTGCTTCCCTTGCTAAGGAGTTTTTGAGCACGGTTTCATTTAGGTGAGCTAAAGAACTTGTTATGGTAGAACTCAGCAAAACCCAAAGTATTGGTGGACTGTCAACATGCAGGCAGATACACATACACGGACAGAGAGATTTGATAAACTGACATATGACTCTTTGTTTTCTAAAAAAGGACTGCTGAATTTAAAATGCCACGTTGGCAAATCTGGTGAATGATGACATGGTTTCATGCTAACACTGTAGTTCTTTTAATAAGTATATTTAAAAAGCTGGTCAAGTACAAATGCACAGTCCAAGGCTCTATAACTTCAATGGGAATCTTTTGCTTGACTTCACCAGGCTTTGACTCGAAGCCTTACACTGTACTCTTGTAGAGTGGGATTGGATTTATTGTACATGGCCCCACTGATCTCCTGGTGAGATTGCATATTAACCTCTTGCATGCTACAAGAAACCCATTATTTTCTTCAGCTCCACGTGTTCTTTTTGGAGCAGCTGGATCATTCTGCCTGAAGGAGGAAAAGAAAACTTTCTCATGCTTGCACAGGAGGGAATATCTCTCTGATGATAAAACTGGCTGCCTACGTTGGTGTCTGCAGGCTGTTCGCACTGGAAACTGTGCGCACTGTTCGCCAGTGAAAGCTCTGGATGTATCCTGCAAGTATTACTTCACTGGAACACCGGGTTCTTAGCAGGCAGACAGTCATTTTTAGAAAGCGGAGGTGCTTCAGTTTACATGCTCCTTGGGCCACATCCCAAACAGATGCAAGTTAACTCCAACTGAATAGAGCAGATTTATACTCCCTGAGGATAATCGGGTTTTTGAAATATCTCTTGGGCATTTTTTAAAGCATCTATGTACTTACTACACTCTCTGAAAACAGTGCGCACACTTAAATGACCTTTCAGTCTTATTGTATATCAAAGTATGTGGAAATTATGCAGTTGATAGTTATGTGGTTCAGGCCTGATTTTTTTTTGTTGTGGGTGGTCTCATTTACACCAGTATAGAGCCATGGGCCAGCTCTTCAGCTGTCATGAAGCAAAGTAGCTCTATGGAAGTCAGCTGGACTATGCCAATTTATGCTGGAAAAGGTCTAACCCATGGCTTTAATGTGTACAGAATCAAAATAAATTGATATTCAAGGCATGACTTCAATTCTGGGAGAGGGAACATTGGAAGAGGCTAAGGATCAAACAACAAAGAAATGATGCGGGCAAAGCCTACAGGGTTTTTGTGGATTGTGTCTTTAAAATGAAAGACGTGTTCCTTTTTCTCTGGGACAAAGTTGTCTTATTTTGTGCAGCTTACCAGAGCTGCAAGAGAGGATGGGGGCTGGGGAATACTGAAGCAAAGGGTGAAATAACAAGATGAAAATGAATCAACAGTGCAATATTTTCTTTAGATCAGTAATCAACACAGTTGATCTGCTTTACAGGGAACTGTACTTGCCTCAGATAAGTATGATTAAGCACAAGGGGGCAAAGGATAAAAAAACAGCCATTTTTTTTTTTTTTTTGGTTTAAAGTTTGTTTGAATACAATATTTGCAAACTGACAGTGCTCTGACATCACTCAAGTGAATCACTTGTCAAACTCTGGTGTACCAGCACCTAATTGAGAGGGAAATGAAGCGCTGCCAAAATAAATTGACACATGAAATTTTTGGTGTCCTCCATGTGACCTGCCTAGAATGCACAAAAAGGAGCAGAAAGAGACTATGTTCTTATGGCAGGAACTGAGCGACTGCTAACTTGCTGTCCTTTACTGTCAGGAGAGGAAGTTAAAAGAACATTTGTTGATGAAGAAATGAGTTCATGCCAGTGTAGAATGAATAAAGCTAAAGGGTAACTAATTCACTGAAAAAGGAGATGCAGTCAAGGCAAGGTTAGGCAGCTAGAGGCCCCAGTCCAATTCATAATTAAGTAGCATTGTTTTTAATGAGATCACATTGTTGCTTGCACTCTGGAAGTGCTTACAGGCCCCAACACAGAGCACAGACTGGTGAGTGCTGTACAAATGTGTAGTAAAGCGAGTCTGCGCTACGAACAGTCACAAGCTAAATAAGGAAGTCAAAGGGTAGAGGTGGAGATTGGACTGCGCTGTCCTAGATTGTGAGCGTGGAGTTCCTTCTGCGTAGAGTTGGGTGACACTTCTGGACCAAGCCATTCTTTACCGATGCACGCAGATTCAGGTCAACCCAAATAGTTTGTAAATTGGTGTTGAAGTCTCTTGGCTGAGAGCGGCAAAGTGAAGCCTTCCATTACAGCATTTCTAGAAGTAATATTTTAATAGTAATTTTTTCATTTTGAAATAAATATTATAATAATTTTGGCTTCAATTTAATTCTAAAAAAATTGTTAAGAAACCCCCATCCCGTTAACTAAACATGTAGATCTTAATATTAGCTCCACTCTTTGTTTTTCTGATTCAGCCAGTACATAAAGAAAAGAGCTATCGGTCTTCCCAGCTCTTGCCCTGAGAGAGGAAGAGGCAGCGTGGCAACCTGCTGTGGCCTCTGATGCTGATCGCTGGCAATATATAGAGATGTCATTGGTTTTTACCCTTTTTCTCCTTGTGACTATAAATAAAAAAAAAATAAAAAATCCAAGCATCAGCAAACCCCAGACAAAATCCTGATCCCTTATTCTAGTGCTTCACAGTAATCTGTGAATTTGCCGCTAGATGGTGCTGTGAATTCAACCATAGGAAACTGCGGGGCAATAAAATGGATACTTGTGCTCCAGAATACACCAGTGTTTAGCAAGGAATTGGGGATCAGAATTGAAAGGAAATTATTTCTTTGCCTTTTGGAAGGATAAAGTGAATCCATGCATGCTCAGCCTGACCAGGTGGTTTGGGAGCTCTGAGGCAGGGCTCATCAGTATGGTATATTTGCAGTGACAAGAACAGTAAGGCCCTAACAGAAGCAGGCTTGTGCATAGGCTTTGTCCTGGCTCTCTACCTTCCCTCTAGTACTGCAAAGCGAGGGTCAATGTTGTCCGATGAGTGTACTAAAAACTTAAGTATATCTAATGTCTCATCCTGTGAGATCTATAGGTTTAAAAAGGTGTCTTGTGTCACTGCAGTTGTTATAATGGGAGTGCATGCTTGGTAGCTAAACAATTGACTGTATGATTTCTCTAACCCCTGTTACAATGTTCCTTCCCAACTGGCGACCTCAATAGCTAGCACATGGTGACCCGTTTTGCCTACTTGCATCAAATCATAGAATCACATGAAAATGAGGGTTGGAAAGGACTTCAGGAGGTCACATCTAGTCCAACCCCCTGCTGAAAGAAGGACCATCCCTGACTGTCATCCCAGTCAGGGCTTTGTCTAGCCAAGCCTGAAAAACCTCCAAGGATGGAAATTCCACAACCCCTCTGGGTAATCTGCTTTACTACCCTCCTTTTGAGAGAGTTTTTTCCTAATATCTAACCTAAACTTCCCTGGCTGCTACTTGAGCCCTTTGCACCTTGGTCTGTAATCTGCCACCACTGAGAACAGTTCAGCTCCATCTTCTTTGGAGCCACCCCGCAGGGAGTTGAAGGCTGCTATTAAATCTCACCTCAGTCTTCTCTTTGTAGACTAAATAAGTGCAATTCTGTCAGCCTGTCCTCTTACGTTATATGCGCCAGTCCCCGAACCATTTTTGTTGCCCTTCGCTGGATTCTGTCCAATTTGTCCACACCCTTTCTGTAGTGGGGGGCCCAAAACTGAACACGACTCCAGATGTGGCCTCACCAGTGCACAACAGACAGGAAAAATCACTGCTCTTGACCTGCTGGCAACACTCCTACCAGTGCAGCCCAGGATGCTGTTAGCCTTCTTGGCAACAAGGGCACACTGCTGACTCATATTCAGTTTATTGTCCACTGTCACCCCCAGGTCCTTTTCTGCAGAGCTGCTACTTAGCCAGTCAGCCCCCAGCTTGTACAGGGGCATCAGGTTGTTCTGTCCTAAGTGCAGGACTTTGCACTTGTCTTTGAGCCTCCCGAGATTTCTTTTGGTTCAATCCTCCAATTTGTCGAGGTCTCTCTTAATCCTAGCCCTGCCTTCTAGTATGTCCATTGCTCCCCCACAGCTTCGTGTCATTTGCTATCTTGGTGAGGGTGCATCCATCCTATCTTCCAGGTTGTTGATGAAGATATTGAACAAAAGTGGCCCCAGGACTGATCCCTGGGGCATTCCACTTGAAATGATAGTTCAGAAGTGATTTCACTTGGATGAGTTGTGGGTTAAGAGACTACACCATAGGAGTAAAGGCAGCAGAGCAGCTAAATGGAATTGAGCATCATGTTACTTGTTCTGGCATTTCTAAAAGCTTCCTTTATCTTTTCCTTCACCCCTGACCTCCTCTTGCCCTAGCAGGCTATAACATTCCTGGCCAGCTGTTTCCTCCATATCTCTGTTTCATCTCAAATCGGTGGTGATCTCTAGTACAGACAGTGTGCATGGACATAATGTAACTCTTTGCCTAGTTTTTTCTCACTAGTCCTATTTGGCCTGCTCTTCCCTTCAATGCTTCAGTGAACCACTTAAGTACAAGGAATGAAGCACAAGCTCAAAGTAAAAGATAGGCTTGCATTCTTTGAAGTTGCTTTTATGGTACCTAAATACTGAATGGAGTTTACTAATATACCTGCCTCAGCTAAACACACCATAGATATGAAAGTCCTCATCAGTCGTCAATTCTGCAAATGCTTGTGCATGTGAATAACTAGGCAAGGTTCTTTGAGTAGATGTGATATCTTTTATTAGACCAACTGAGTAGTTGGGAAAAAGTTCTTAGCAAGCTTTCAGGTGCAGTCAACCTTCGTCAGGCAAAGGGAACAACTAAGCACACATTGCATAATATATGTCCATTTTACTAAGTATACAATAAGATCCAGGAGCTGATAATTCATTACAGGATTGCATATAGGGTAGACTGTTAAATTAGCACTATTCATTGGATGGAAACAACACCAAGATGGGAATGGCACAAGTAACTGGTTTAAGAAATCGCAGACACTTCAGGCTTGACAAAGCTTGTGACGTGAAGGGCCTTGACATACTGGACTCTGCATTTTGCCTACAGTGCATTTCATCTTAACACTGAAAGCCATTGAAGACTAGCTTAAACTGTACAGATGATTATCTGTTTCTTTTTAGAGGGAAATTACCATGTTATGGATTACAATGCTTGTACTAGTGGCTGGTAATAAATATACTGTGATTCAGAATCCTGCAGCATTTTCTACAAGTGCAATGAACTCTAGATTTGCAACAGCACAGTCATTCATCTCCAAGTTTCTGCAGCTTTCGAGCTGGATTGAATCCCAGCTACCCTTAAAAAGCACTTTCACCAACTTGCTTGCAACACCCATAGTAAAGAATTTTTGTCAGCAGCTCTATGGCTCCAAAACTCGTCTTTACATAATGCATGTCAGAGAACTCAAACAAAAATTTAAATGTTACTCCCAAACATCTCTGCATGAGGGAGGGCAAAATAAAAAGCAATTTGTCATATGAAAATAGGAACAGCTACATGCTTTTCACCTTAAATATTAACTTTGCCAAAGTACATATAATTCCAATACATTAACTGAAAATATTAAGAGGAACTGAATAATAAATGCGCTCCCATTAAGTGCAGCTGAAGTACGTACATTTTTTTGAGCTATTTGCTTTCTTTGGGTTAATAAGTAAGGCAATGTATATGTGAGGTAAGGAAATAGAGATTGTTAGCCCCCCTCTCCCCCTTTTTTTTTCTTTCTCCCTCCTAAACAAATACAATGAAAGTCACAGCAACAATGGCCTATAATCTCAGGTCAAGTTTCATAGTTTTTTCCCATGTGTAGAGATTCTATTCTACTCTTGATGGATCCAGTCCAGCTCTCAGCAGTCAGTGGGCATTAGCACAAGCTCCTGGCCAAACAAACTTGTTTGACCCAGAATTTGACTCTTGGTCACAGTCCAAAAGAAGGGGGGAGTAAAGTGTTACTTTGCCCCTGCCCACCCCCCAAGGGTAGCTACAAGAATATTTCGTAGATGCTGCTATGGGGAATGGTTCCCACCAAGATTACCTGCAGCACTGATAGTTGGAAAAGAAAGTTAATTTTCTGTTGCTCTACTAATTGTTTGCAGTATTTTGTCCCATTATATGCAGCCAACCATGGTTCTACCCACACTCTGCTCAGTTGCTGGTTGGGTGGTAATGACCCAGAAGTATTGCTTGGGCTAGTAGAGTGCCAAGAGCCTATGTGTGGACAGGACAGTTCCTCTAGATGGCTGTGTAGGACCTTGACATAGTCTTCCCCATGGGGGACTGGGTAAAATCTGACAGTGGATCCATAATACTTATGCTGGGCCTGGGCAGAATTCAGGGATGTCTGACTCATGCTTGTCATTTCTGATAATTTGTCATGTTTTTCTAAGATAGGCACAGAATTTGTACCTGAGCATGCAGTGATAATCTGTTGTCAGCACTGGAGAACACCAAAGAGGCTGAGATTACTATAACCATCTATTTTATCGCCATGCTCGGGTAGCAGAGGAGTACAATTTGGTGCCTCATGCACTGAATGACCCTGCCTTCCATAACCAGGTAATAATGCTTATAAAATGATAATGGGAATACCTGCCTCTTCTATAGTACTTGCCATTGGCATGCTTTACCACAGAGGTCACTTGTGATTAACTCCATTTTGCAGATGGTAATAGCTATGCTGTGTACCAAAACCCCCAGAAGCGTGATATGGTTTTGGCTGAAAGCTAATAGTGATGTTGTGGTATAGGTATTCTGTTGTGCTGTGATAGTCTGGAGGATGAAGCTTATTGTGTACAAGGCTTTGACTACACTGTGTGATTTGATATGTACTTTGCCAAGCTACCTCAGTTAAGTAACGTGATGAATATCTGCATTAATTTGGAAAATGATCTGCATAAGATTCCACACAGATTACTGAGCCATTTTATTTGTTCAAAGTTGTGTGTGTATATGTGCTTTTTCCCAAAAATAATTGTGACATCTGGTATTTATCTAAAAATAAGGAAGTAAACCTTATTAATCAACAAGGCTGAGAAATGTATTCAGCTTCATTCAGTTCCTTTGTAGGAGAATAAACCGATCCCTGAGAATATTGGGTATGCAAAGCTCAATGGTAATGGAGCTGAGCTTCTACTCCTATCCTCCCACTAAACCCAGATGCTAAATTTATTATACCTAGAAAACTGTTACAATAGAGCAGGAGCAGGAAGAGAAGTTTCTGTTGGGGCAAAAGAAGGGAGAGTTTTATATAGGGTTTAAGATTGTGCAGCAGGTCAGGGCAGCAGTTCGACATGATCAACTTCAAGTTGGCTTCAGCAAGGGTTATTCATATGCTCAGAGTTGAACAAAGGCTTAAATGTTTTGCTCAAAGAGAAACCTGCTGGTCTGGGCACAATTAAGATGTGTTAATTAGCTACAGTAAAGTGCTGGGCTTTGCAATTAGTTAGAATAAGAATCCTTGTAAGGCAGAGAGAGAGTAGGGTGTGACCACCAAGGAGAACCTCAGCTCTTGAGAAAATACAAGTGGCAGTATCTTTGCACCATGCCTGCAAAGCCTTTAGCTGAAACAATAACTTTTATGCTCCTGCGTGTTCAAAGCATTGTTGAGACGAGAGCTAATTAGTCCACAAGACCACTGCTACTGCTGCTGCTCCTCCTCCCTACCCCCCCAGTACACTGACAAACACAAGGAAGTAGAGAAAGGTGCAGAATCTTCTCCATAAACCCTATTCAGAAAGGTACTTAGGCACCTTTACCTGCATAAACTTCCCATGAACTCACCCAAGACACCTAAATACCTTTCTGAGTCTGTCCAGAAGTCATGAAATGACTCAAAAAGCACCTACCGCCTCCTAATCCTGTGCTCACTCCTGCAGGCTATGCTGTCTTCAGACTGACTCAAGTCTATCAGGCTTATAAACACTTTCCTTTGGCAAGTTTGGGCTGAGTGTTGACGAGCAAAGGACAGGGTTTTTTTTGTACCAGGCTTAATACTTCCTTCTGTATGACAAACTGTGTTAAGAAAAACATCCTATACGCTGTATATACAACCAATAGAATACATGGTGTATTGCATGATGCATCTCCTCCTCCAGGTGAAGTCCATAAATACAGCTGCATTCAATGCAATATGTACCAGATGGGAATATATTTTACTGGCCAACTTTTGAAGCTGTTATTTCTCAGTAGGTATATTTTATTGACACCTTTATTGGTTGTATGTAGAGGCATTTACTTTTGTCTTTCTCTACATGTTGTATCATTTTTTCAGTCCATAGATAATCAAATGGTATGTCACTTTCTGAGGCTTAGAATCCAAGATCAACCCCGTTTAACTTGGTGACTGTTTAGATTGGTTTCTTGCCATGTTTATTTTTTCTGAAAAATCAATTCCCATGAAAACATCAGCATTGCGCCATTACTATAAGTTAATGTTTCATGAACATCAATCATTCCATGTCTTTCAGAGCCTGGTCTAAATTCCTGTACACAAAATTGTGAGCCTGTGTGTAAACCTTCTTTGTAGTTCTTTGGCACCACTTCCTTGTACTGCAGTTATTTTAGTATAAACCCTGCCTAATAGATGGTTCTCCCATGAAGGTGGATCTTCAGTGTCAGATCTCCTGTTTTGGTTAGCTGTACTGCCCCAAGCCAGTTCAGATGCCCCCAAGAAATTATCTCCTAGATTAACTCAAAGGAATGAAACCTAAATATTGGCACTGTGGAAAAACAGGAGCCAACCGATGAGGATATTTGCAAGAAAAGAAGATCACAGTTTTCACTGAAATGTGAACCATGTGTTCCTTTAGTTCCAAGCATTCTCATTAAGAACAGCTGTGCAAAACTGAATGGCCCAGGCTTGTGTCCACTGGCTTCTGGGTAGCTATGCTAGCCAGGCCATTAACAAGGTACATGTATGGTACCTGCTAGCAATGGGCTGCATCACATGCTCCAAAAATACATTATTGAGCATCAAGGACCAAATTTTAAAGATGTTGTAGTTTAGTGCCAGGTTTAACTTTACAGAAGCTGAGTTTGTATAGGGAAATGAGAGCATGCAAAAACACAGGTGCTGCTTGGAACTAGCTCCTCTTTATCCAGGGTCAATGAGCTAATTGAAGTCTAGCTTGAGCAGGGAGTTCTCAAAAATGATTAAATATTTACCCAGTAAAAGAAATGCAAGGCTGCAGAATAAATACACAGCTCACTCTGTTATCATTCCAGTAATTCCATAAGAATAACTTGGAGCAGAAAAGACACCAAAAATCAGCTAGAAGGCCCACACCTGGGCAAAGCAAGGAGAGACTTGCTATCTTTAACTCTCCCTAGCACTCTGACCCTGTTGAAGCATCCTGCTGGTTACTGTGCATTTTTTCCCAGTTGCGCCCTCTTAACAGAATTTACAGAAGAAAAAAATGCTGAAGATTTCAAGCAATAACATCTAGGTACAGACCTTCAGTTGGTGTAAACTGGTATAGCTCAGGTGAGGCCTGTGGAGCTAAGCTGATTCACAACACCTGAAAGTGGACTGCAATGACCAGTGTGCTCCTAGGGTTTTTAGCCTCAGTGCTATCCTGAACCAGGATGTATAGCTCATGTACCACTGTGGAGCCCTGTGTTCCACATTCTGCCCTCCTTCCCTGGATTTCCAAAAGGACATCTATGCATAGGCACCTTTGGGGGCTGGCGAGTCCCATAGGTGCATGCTGTTATGCACCCAGGGGCATTCTGAAATTAAAGGACTGACCACACATGTAGGAATGAATTCTGCCAGGCTTGCTGGCACAGAATATGCAGTGAACCTACAGTAAAAATGTATGTGCACTGCCATTAATGGAATCAACAAAATCACTTCAGATTCCCATGTCCATATTCAGCATATTTACATATCCAACAATAGGGCATCTTGGTTTTGTGCTGGTCTTCTGCCCAAAAGGTGAAGTTCACTCTAAAGGCCATATGCTTTTGCTCTTACTACAATGGATTGGTGTTTCACACCACAGGTGGTCCAGGGATGTCAGTGGCGCTCGCTGCTCAAAGACGGGCAGAATGTGGCATCCAGAAAATTTTTAAAAAAAGTGCTTAGCCCTGGCGTGCACAAAGCTTTCGTTATTCTGTAACCACGCTGGTTCTGGGTGCTCACCAAAATAAATTACAGCATTGCAAACTCTTGCAGGGACATAGTAAAAATGCCCTGTGCCAATGCAGATTATCTCTCTTCCTGTATAAGTTATACCGCTGTAAGCACAATTACACTAGCTTAGCTACCTCTACTCGAGGGAACCGGTATAATTTTAACTATATTAGTATAGTTAATTCAGTGTAACTTTTGCACGTAGACAAAGCTGTGACATAAGCTTAGCGTGGTTACCAGCCTGGCTCTTGCCTGTTTGACCGTGTTGAATGCTTGGAAGATGCTTATCACATGACTGTTTCCTGACCATTGCAAGCCCCTGGCATTAACTTATAAAACAGGAGGAAATTCTTATGTGCGTGTATTTATTTATTTAAAAGCAAATATTTAAATAATCTTTGAAATACATCAAATGAAAAAAAAGGGGGGGGTGGAGGAGTCGATACCTTATCTCCTTTTATAGGCTCCACTTTTCCCCCATGCAGGGTTTGTTATCCGCTGTAAAGAATTCTGTTGGGAGCTCAGACAATATCCCACAAACAAACTGCAGGTGCATTAGTAACTCGATAAACCACAACAACCAGAGACCTCTAGCAGCTACAATATATGTTGAATGCACACGTCAGGTGCCACTGAAGGCGTTTCAGCTGAAATAAAAGCCAATTATTTATTTAGTATCATTAGCTAAACATTTTATTGATCAAAAGCAAAGGGACAACTTTTGTGCTGGGCAGATTAAACTTTAAATTCAGCTGAGAAATCACCTTGAACTCACAGTGGTTTTGTTGTCTCCTAGTATTGTGCATAATTATATGCAAATATAAAAAGAATGGCTCCTTCCATGATGATATGATGCCAAAACGCAGTTATCTTTTCTTTTAAAACAAATAAAAACAAAAGACAAAAAGAAAAAGGAAACGGCATTTTTTTACTGATTTGGACTGATGTTTTAGGTCAGATTGACTATCTGTGCCAAAACAGAGAGTGGGTCGGAAGTGGAGCTTAGGTGGCTGCCAGTCTGGTAGCAGACACGGTGCTTGTTATGGCCGGGTTTACCAAAGGGCTCTTCACAATTCCTCTTCCTTGTGTGCGAGCAAGTGTTTAGTCCCAGGTTGTAGCTGTATTGGCCTACAGGAAAAGGCAATCGGGACTCGTCGTAGGGATGATAACTTTTATTAGACCAACAAGATTTTTGCAAAAACGTGGGGGTTTTTCCAAAAAATTTTGTTGGTCTAATAAAAGATATCATCATTGTGAATCCTGAGACCTGGGCACTGGTGTTGGGCTCATGGCCCTAAAAGAGGATTATCCATCTTGCTATTAGTCATTGCTTCTGTTCAGGGATGGCTGCACGTGTAAATAAAACAAGTTACACTAGGAGTCAACCGGGACGCCACTTCACGGATTTTTTTTTTTCTCCAAAGGGGAAGTGAATTTGCAACAGTTTTGTTCGAGCTCAACACAAGGGCTCACTGGCATAAAAACGGCAGAAGAGAGACCAAAGGGAAGAGGTAGCACAATACTCGGGGGAAGGATGGTCTTTGGGCGGCGACGCAAGAGATCTGGGTTTCGTTCCCAGGTCAGGTGGAAATTTTCTGGGTGACTTGGGATCTGGATTGAATCAGTGAAACATGGCACCTTCCCGTAGGAAGGTTGCTTGTTCCAGCGGCTCGTTGCATGCTCGGCGGCTTTCCTTTCCGGCTCACGTTGCTTTTCCTTGGGACGAGTGGTTTTTGTTGCTGCCAGCTGAACGGCAGCTGACACGGTCACTCGAAGTCAGGAGTCTGCAGGGCTGTAACCTGGGTTTGCTGCTTGTTTGTTCTTCCCATGGCAGGAGGGCTTGATTCAAGGAGATGGACTGGGCGGGATTGTGTTGCTTAACATGAGAATTTCTCACACTATCAGTTTTCAAACTGAAAAAGAAAAGCACGTGGGAAACCATCACCGAGCTGCGTTCCAAACCCCACAGGTCTTTCAGCGCTGGGTGACGAAACTAAATACAAAAGGAATGAAACATTTATTAATAGCAGCCCCGATGGGCTCCGCAACTCCACCGGCCACGTGTTTGCCTGGATCCGACCGCTCTTCCCCTCGCGAGAAGTGTACAAAGCGGGGCTCTTCACAGCGGCACGCCTGGTCCCGATGGAGCGCAACAGCTCCTCTCACAAGATGCGCAGACTCGGGCCTTCCCGCTACAGGGAGATCCACAGACCTGCGGGGGCGGGTGAGGACGGGAGCGAGGGCAGCAGAAGGCCACGCAAATGGAGGTTGCCGCTCTCCCACGGCACCCAACGCCCCTGCCTGGACTCCAACCGCAGATCGCTTTCCAAGCGGCTCGGCACGCAGACCCTTCCGTGTCTAGCTCCCCGCACCCTCCAACGCCACGCGGCCATGTCGGCTTTGCCACTTGTCACTCGCACCGGTCGGTTATCATCCTGCTGTCGGTCGAGGTGGCTCGGGATTTCCTGCCCATTCGACCTTTACCTCAAGCTTTGGCATCAGTTTTACCTTTCCCTCGAGATTTGATGCTAATCCAGCCTTTACTTCAGGATTTCCTGCCAATTCTATCTTTCCCTGAGGATTTCCCGCCAATTTTACCTTTCCCTCAAGATTTCCCACCAATTCTATCTTTCCCTCAGGATTTCCCACCAATTTTACCTTTCCCTCAGGATTTCCTGTCAATTCTACCTCTACCTCAAGATTTGCCATCAATTTTATCTTCAGGATTTCCTGCCCATTCGACCTTTACCTCAAGATTTGCCATCAGTTTTACCTTTACCTCGATATTTGATGCTAATCCAACCTTTGCTTCAGGATTTCCCGCCAATTCTATCTTTCCCTCAGGATTTCCCGCCATTTCTACCTCTACCTCAAGATTTCCCACCAATTCTATCTTTCCCTCAGGATTTCCTGTCAATTCAACCTTTACCTCAAGCTTTGCCATCAGTTTTACCTTTCCCTCGAGATTTGATGCTAATCCAACCTTTACCTCAGGATTTCCCGCCATTTCTACCTTTACCTCAGGATTTCCCGCCATTTCTACCTTTACCTCAGGATTTCCCGCCAATTCTATCTTTCCCTCAGGATTTCCTGTCAATTTGACCTTTACCTCAAGATTTGCCATCAGTTTTACCTTTCCCTCGGTATTTGATACCAATTCTACCTTTCCCTCAGGATTTCCCGCCATTTCTACCTTTCCCTCAGGATTTCCCGCCAATTCTATCTTTCCCTCAGGATTTCCCGCCAATTCTATCTTTCCCTCAGGATTTCCCGCCATTTCTACCTTTCCCTCCGGATTTGCCACCAGTTGTACCACACACCTGGTGTCACTGTTTTCCTAAGCGGGTCGAATCGGTGAAACAGTCGCTCCTAGAAAATTCTGGAAGAGACGCCCCCGACATGGGCCTACCTCGCGGCACCGGACCTGTCCCCTCGGCTGCGGCACAGGCCGTGCTGCCTGCACGCCTAGGCGGCGTGCTTCTCGCGCGGGGTCGTGGATGCGCTTGGCTCCCGTCCCTTCCCCGGGCGCGCGGCGGACCTCGCGATCCCTCCTCGT
Organism: Caiman crocodilus; assembly: GCA_030014935.1. Lineage (NCBI taxonomy): Eukaryota > Metazoa > Chordata > Crocodylia > Alligatoridae > Caiman > Caiman crocodilus. The sequence continues at coordinate 1,729,190 of JAGPOW010001661.1, forward strand.
CTTCCCCCCTCGCCGACTTCCCCGCCGTGTCTTTCCACTCCCTGCCACCCTGCTCCGCTGCTCGTGTTTCTGCGCCTCCTCCAAGCCGCGGCTTCCTTGGTATCTGCTCGGCACGGAGCCAGCCGTGTGGAGCTGGACCCTTACAAAGGGCGGATTAGCAGCCAAAGCATAATACTATTGTTGTTGTTGTAAATCCCCTTTTTGAACGCGCAGCTCTGTGCGATATGCTTGGAGCAAGAACAATCCTGCCGGACACGCACAGGGGAAAGCCCGAGGCGCACCTGGGGAGGACGCAGCAGCGCTGGCTTCTTTCAAGACCCATGGGGGAAGGTGAATCGGGAGTTGAGCCACCGCCATTGACAGTTAAAATCAATGAGTTCGGGGTTGTGCTCTTTTTCTCATTGCCTCTGGTTTTTGACCCCCTAACAGGCCGCCGTTTCCTCCTCTCTGTAACCAAGGGGAGGTAGACACTTTTTAATTCTTACTTAGCGGGAACCGGGGAGCTTTGAAACCAACGTGTGCGAGGCTTCAGATGGGATCGTGAAAGCTGTCGCCGCGAGAGGTCTCGATGTTCGTTCCTCCCCGCCCGTAGGATGCGGTTGCATCAGGGACGGGATGATTGCAGGGGGCTGGCCTGCAGTCTCTTCAAGAAAAAGATGGAGGACATAAAGCCGTCAGGGTTTGGATCGGTAGAGGACAACCGGACTGTCCTCTATGATGCCCGCCCTCGCACCTGGCCACTTGTCCAGCCCCCAGCGCCAGGCCCTTGCTCCTCCCGTTCTGAGCAAGGAGGTGCTCGGGCCCCGGACGCTCCGTGCTTTTGCTGAAGGACGAGCGGTCTGTAGCTAGACGGGGCAGCCATTTGCCCATGGAGTTATTCATTGGGTTTGCAGCACGGGGGGTTGTAAGTTGACATTCCAGTCGTTAGTCAGCCGTCAGTCCGGTGAGATTGTGCTTCGTTAGGTCATTTATGCCCCAGCATCGTTTGTGAGGTTGGTGTGGCCACATTCAACCAGCTAGAAGTCTTTTACTGCCCCTGTAAAACATGCCCCGGCCTGCCTGGTTGCCGTCCTAATGGAAATCTTCCAGCTGCTGAACACCGTCTGCCTGGTTGAGAGGGGCAAGGAGCAACCAGGAAGCACACGGAACAAGTTGCACAGAGGGTTTTTAAATTGTTTTTTGCCTCGTGAGGCATGCACACCCAGCTGCTGCCTCAGGCACGCGCTAATCGGGAGCGTGAAATGAACCCGATTTAGCTTTGCAAAGGCACAGCGAGGGAGGCGCGCACACAGCCTCCACCCCCAGGAGGTCCAGATGAAGAGAAGACATTGGTGCCACCGCAGCATGGCTGTCCTGCCATCCTTTCGTGGCCTGCTCTCAGCCCTGCACCTGTACTAGGTCCGAGCCTTCAAGAGGCCGAGAAGCAATTGGTTCTGCTTCCAAAAATCCCACCGTTTCTCCTTGATTCTGAGCGATGTCTTGGACCTTTTGCACTCCTAACAGCAGTGGGTCAAGGGAGGCAATTGTAACAGTTTAATGAGTGTAATTTTTATGCCGGGGTTTTCAAATGAGCAGAAGGAATTAATTGCCCATCTCTTATTGACGGTCAAACTCCACGTGCCTGTGCAATTCCTAGCCTTACGAGGATAAGCCGGGAAAAGAATTCAAGCCAGACGGTGCGTGAGGGTAACTAGAACTTGGGACCCTGTCTTTGTCCTCGCTCCTGCAAGCTCCAGGTGATGACTTGTGGAGGCACCTCCTCTTCCTAATCTTACTCTTGTTTCTAGGAAGCTTCCTCACAAACGTCCTGGTGTTTTCGTGAGGTTTTATGCAGAGAAAGCCAAGGAGGTTTTATAAAAAGGCAACAGATTTTCTAGGTATCCAGGTTGTAGCCATATTGGTCTAGAGAAAAAAGCAGCAGGACTCGTGGTAGAGATGATATCTTTTATTAGACCAACAACATTTTGGGGGGAAAAAAATAATTGCAAGCTTTGGGGCACGTACGCCCTTCATCAGGCATTGGAGAAAAGATTGGAAAAGTTCTCCTGGGTAGAAATCCAGGTTGTGGCCATATTGGTGTAGAGGAAAAGGCAATCGGGACTCGTCATAGAGATGATATCTTTTATTAGACAAACAAAATTTTTGCAAAAAAATTATCCTTAAGTTTTTTAATTAATGCCCCAAAGCTTTAAAGAATTTTTTTTTTTTTTTTGCGGAAATCTTGTTGGTCTAATAAAAGATATCATCTCTACGATGAGTCCTGATTGCCTGGATAGAAATGAAAGTTCTAGGAACTTGGGATTATACAAGACTTTGTGTTATTAACAAGGCTCTTACAATCACGAGGCACATTGACAGCAATGGTAATGCAAATCAGCATGCAACACTGCAAACAAAATCCTAACCATAGCAGTTCCCTGTAACCAGAAATTAACACGGTCACACTGAGACCAGAAATGGGGCTCCATTAAGCTTACTATAAACCTGGTTGCACCAATCAAATGAGTTGCATTGTCCCATAAGGCAGTGAATAGAGAGGACAAATACTTTGTTTAGCTCCAATGCCGAGTGTCTGCGTGACTGCTAACTGAATTGTTTGATGCAGTGTACAGTATAACACAAAAGGAAACGCAACTATTCCTTTTATTTATTGCTTTATGGTAATTGCAAGAAGCTGGGAGTGGTCAACAGATGGTGCTGTATAGCTGCTTTTCTTGAGGAAGTTAGTTAAGCAGAACTGTTTTGGGCACAGAAGAAAGACCTAACTATCTGGTACTGCTCTCAGCCTGCTGGTGTTTTGCCTGAAATATTCTTATCTACATTACTGCTCACTAAGAGGAACTGCCTAAAGAGTCGAGACACAATACCCAACAGGCACTTTTGATCATAGATAGTAGACAGCAAAATATGTTAAGAAATAAATTTGATTAGAGCTATATTCCAGTCTGTGACCAGGGTAACAGGTTTTATATAACGGCTATAACTTAGCCTGAATATAGGTAAATTTCCTGTATGACCCGAGTCATGTTACTTATACTAGGTCCAGCAGAGCACATAAGCATGCAAAAAGCATCCCGCAGAAATGTATCTTTCCATGTTGTTAGCCCTTGTGTGCATCAGTTTTCTCCATCCTTTAAATGGAGACAATAACAAGTTATTTATCAAGCTCTTCAGAGAATTATGAGACTAGTGGCATCAAAAGGGGCTGCATTTTCATAAAGGCCTGACTCCTGCTCTCTGGTAAACTCCTCCTTGAGGCTGCTCAAATCGAGCACTCCAAATCTGCACTCTCTCAGACCAGGATTTTTCAATAGTGACTTGCACCAAAGCTGAGAACTGAACTTCAGTGAGATTCTGAGTCCCAATCCCAGTGCCTTGAGAACAGGGGTGTCCTTCCTCCATTAACACTGGGATACAGTGTGTGGCAGCTAGGGACTGTGTCCCTATTGATACGTTTGGCACTTGATACATGTGGACCCAGAGGCTTGGTGTTTGGATTGAAATCCAGATTTTCTCAGACCCTGCGTGGTTGAGACTTATGTCTCCAGACTGGCACCAGCTCAGCAAGTTACCAGTTGTTAATGCTAGAACCTGTCTGAGCTGAAAGCACCCACTTAATCACTTCTGGTTCTGTCACAGAACAGTGGGGAAAGCTGCCTGTTTTCCAGGTGATAATGCAAACTCAGGAGTGTGTATCCTCTTTGTGACACAGTCATTCTGGGTCTCCTACTCTCAGCAATTAATTCAGACATTTGGACTCTGTGCTTCATTGTAACACCTTAAACTAGCTCATGGAAGGTCTGTTGCAAGCAAGTTTTGTTTGATTTGTGTTCTTCAAATGATGCCAAGTCAGCAGGAAAACACCTTTCAGTGCTTTCAGTGTAGCGCAGTCATTGCAGTTTGGAATTCAGAGGGGTTAGATGGTCTCTTTTTTTGTTTGTCTTTTGTGCTGAAGTGGGGAGTGGAAATCAATCATTCTCCACTGGTGCAAATAAGCATAACTCCATCACTATATCATTAGAGCTTTCCCCATTCCTAGCTGTACAGAATATTGCATATTATATGTGTGCAACATCTGGCTGGAGAATTCAACAGAACCAAACCTCTTCCTACCTGCTCACCTGTGGAGAGCGTGTGCGAGCGCATGGGCAGAAGGGTAGGGAATCACGGCAGCAAAGATTGTTCCCTTCTAAAGGAGAATCCCAGCCCCTAATTTCTATGATCAGTGCAGCTCTGGGAACAGGGTGCAGACCAAACACAAATGCACAGAAAATACAGGATTTATTGCCAAATGTTTTCCACAGTTTTGTATTTAGAATCAGTGAGTGCTCACCAAGAGCTGTGATATACAGGACATGTCACTTTATTCACCTGGCCATGTGCACCTCTATTTGCTATTCATAAATTTCTATGCAGCGCACATGAACTCTCAGAGAACCCAGGCCCTGATCCCTCGTTACCTACAATCGTTAAGGTATAAATGATTATGACATTGTTTAATGTGTAACCCAAGCCATACTGGGCGCTGCCCAATATGGAAATTATGTCCTTCTGTAAACATAAGAACAACTTCAAATTCTTTCCTTGGAAATCACCTGGCCTGGTTTAATCTTAAAAAGCACAATGAACTCTTTAATATTCAGGTTGAGATCTTTCAAATCATATATGATTTCAGTTGCGAACGAGGCTGGATACAGAAGTGGAGACCCGTGACAAAACTTAATGACACAGAAGCTGTGTGCCAGCCAAGACTGTGGTATTCTGATGGAAATGCTGACAGTACTGGTGAATTTTCAAGAAAAATATCTTGGTGTTTTTGTCCAACGCGAAAGAAAACCAAATACAGCATATCACGACCCAGCTGTACCCGTCAGAGGCGAGGAGGAGGGGAAGAGGAGGAGGCTGGGAGAAGTGAAGGTGCTTCCGTCTCAGTGTGACTCAGTCCAGTATTATTTGATGTGGCTTGACAGCTTGTTTCTCACAAAGCATCGATCACACTCCAGTTGAAGAGCGCCAGTGAGGCTTGCCGGGGTGTCTGCCTGGGGCAGCTAGTGATTAGTAAGCCAAGATGTGAATTTACAGTGCGCTAGTTGTTCTGCATCGGCTTAGTGTGTAAAAGCTTGTAGCCCAGACTGAGTGCAAGGTAAAGTAAGTCAGTGTACACAAAGGTGCTTTTAGTGCGCGGTAAGAACATCCAAGTGTCAGTGTGCCAAGTTCAAATACCACAAAGTTGGGCAGACAAGTCATGAAAGGTCATGCCAGGTATAAAAGGGACACAGGGCTTGGTACTACACCCCAACCCTCCTTGTGGCCTCAGATGGGGAATTCTGCGTGTGCATTAACGAACCCATTCTCCCCCACAGGGCAGCTCAGGTTTCTGACTTCCTGCATCAGTTCTCTGATTCTCAAAAATGGTGTCAGAGCAATCATCTTGTATTTTCAGTGTATGAAGTTTGTGAACCCATCTCCTGCTGACAGTGCTGGCATCACATGCATGCAGCACCTGTGTCCTATGGAACGACAAAGGGATATTTTCAGCTCTGTAGCCTGCAGAATAGTGTGAAGCCTTTTGTCTTCCAAGTCTTTCGTTTTTGCATCTGTACAAAATATCCTTCAAGGGAAAATAGCACCCAGAGGACTGGCAGGCTGTGACCTAATAATATCTGAGAATCCATTACACCTGAGCAGCCTGAAATATCGCCAGTGGCTGTACCCTTACTGGAGCCCCTGTCTCAGCCCTGATCAGCAATAGTTCCTCTCAGCTGAGGTGTTCCTCCGCCAGGTCCAGCCGAATTGTGTTAGAAAAAGCCGCTTCTAGGTGTAATAATTCCTCTTCTGATTCATTTCCAGCTGGTACAAAATCAAGTAGTGGCTGGGACAGAGCAAAGGAAATTTAATCTGGGAGGGAAGAATGTGGCTGAATGCCTTGCTCTAGACTGCAGTATCTTTTTTTTTTTTCTCATGAGGCTTTAGTTTGACACTGAAAGCTGCCTAAATGAACCAAATGCACAGAGTCCCTTTACTGTAATGGAAATTGGCTGTTCAGATTCCTTAGGTGTCTCTGAAATGCTCAGCATTACCGGTGAGATGGATGTACACCTGATGTTCTCTGAGCAGTTATTCAGGTCAAAACGCAGTTACTGTTTATAAGCTTTTCTGATATGTATTTATTTGTGCTTTTCTTAAAGATTGGCAAGTGTCTGGTGCTAAGCTTTTGGATATGAGTGTCCCCCCAGTCCTGACTGCTGTAGCTATTCCACTTTGTATCAAGACAGACACATTGCAGCCAGTGGAAGATCTTCCACTAATCAAGCTATCCTTTCTTTTCTAACTTTCTTGTCTCTTAGTTACTCCTGGGAATGTCTCTCTTCTCCTGTTTCACAGCCGTGCAGACTGTTTCTAGCCTCAGCTGCTTTTTTTTTCCAGAATACTGAAGAAGGATGCATTTCATTTGAAAGCTTTTCTTGATCCATCCCAACTAGGTAGTTGGTCCAATAAAATATAACACCCACAAAAAATCCTTGCTGCTTGCACATTTCCCAGATCATCTTGCATACAACATCACTCCAGCATTACTATTTCCATCTTATGGATTCCTCTGTCTTGTCTGTTAAAATTTCTCCTTAACAAAGGAATAAAACTAAGAACACAAAAGAGTATATCCATAGTGCCATAATGCTTGGTCTTTTCCTATCCCATGTGGAGGCTATAACCATAAAAGAGGATGCAAATCTATTATGCTTGATTTGGCAGCTGCTGAAATGCAGTGACAGTTCTTCTGGCACTGTTGTGCTACACAAACAAGTTGTTTTAAAAAAAACAAGTATCATAAAACTAGAGCTGATGTCAAGGTTCTTGTCTGGGCTGTTTCAGACCGGGACAATGAGGTCTGCCAGTACATAAAATGGCATGGGTTAGGGTTCTATAATGCAATAATATTGGAGAAGAGAGAAACCTGCTTGTGTTGGAGGGAACAATCCAGACTGAATAAGGCCTGCAGGGTTTTGCCTAGTGACCTGCATGCTGAAGTTCAATATCTGAGTAAAATGTTCATAGTTCAGTAGCTACTGCAAAATAATGATTGTTAATAGTTTTGCTGATTAGGATTAATCCGTAACTGTTATACTTGAGGCTTCAAGAGAGGCCTTGTGCATGGTGCTGTACAAACATATTGGAAATGACGTACTCCCTGCCCCAAGGAATGACTAATACTGTATTAAATTTTTTGGGACAAGAGTAGAGTTTGTAATGCCAAGACTGTTGATCACAGAGCTCTTTGCCTGGCCTGCTTTGAATGCCATTCTTACCCTGGCCAAAAGGCATGACAAGACAAAATAATGTGAAGGTATAAATTTAAGTATGCAAAACCATTAATGGGTAAATGAACAGAAGACTAATGAGAGTGTCAGATGTAAATTAACGAAGTTACTCCTGTTGGCATTTGTACCAAAATCCTCAGGCACAATAATAAAGGCAGACAATGCACCTGCAGGTGCTGCAATGAAAAGATCACACAGTAAGGAATCCAGTTAGGAAAAGAAAAGATCAGACAGTTTCCCACACATGTTCATACAATAGGAAAGCCCCTAAGTTTCTTGGGAACTTGCAATGTCTGTCAAATAAATACTGTAGAAATGAAGCAAGGGGAAATGCTTTTAGTTTCATAACTGGTAGGGTCAGAAGGGACCTAAGCAGATCATCTAGTCTGACCCCCTGCCATGGGCAGGGAAGGATGCTGGCATCAAATGACCCCAACTAGGTGGCTGTCTAGCCTCCTTTTGAAGACACCCAGGGTAAGGGCCAGCACCACTTCCCTTGGAAGTTGGTTCCAGCTCCTAGCCACCCTGACACTTGAAGTAGTGCCTCCTGATAGCTAGCCCGAATCTGTTCTCGGTTAACTTACGGCCATTGTTCTTTGTTACCCCCAGTATGCTTGGGGGAATAGAGGCTCTCCCATTGCCTGCTGGTCCCCCCGGGCCAGTTTATAGATGGCCACAGTAGCATGAAGGAAATATGTGGGGTATGACGAAAAATAGAGAGTCAGATAATGAATGCTATCACTTTTTAACTGAACATGTCCATCTGAGGGAAACAAAATCCCACTGAACATAAATGCTGCCAAATGTTGTATATAAAGTCCAACTAACCATCTTGAGACTGACGTGACTTTCCCATAGGTAGCCCAAAAAGGCGTCTATAAATTAAATGTTAGGGGTCCTAAAGAATACCCTCCGCTCTGATTTTATTGCCAAATAATTAAACAAATATCTTTCTCATATTCTTATTTCTTATGTTCTCATGATCATTTCTCTAATGAACAGCAGAGTCCCTATGCCTGAAGAAGGGTGATTGTGCCCAAAAATTTGCAAGGAACTTTTTTCCAACTACTCAGTTGGTCTAATGAAAGATATCACACCTACTCAAAGAACCTTGCTTTCTCATATTCTGTGGCATCTAGCCAAAATTGAGAGATTCTGACATGAACTTAGTTTCAAATCATGCATCTCTTCAGCTATTGACAACAGCACCTAATTATTATGTCTGATTCTATGACCTAAGGAAGATAATCATCTCTCAGCAGAGGATTCATAAAATGTGCCTATGCACTACCTGAGCCCTGCTTCAGTCTTTTAGTCAGAGCTAAACTGTAGGTATCGCATGAAACTTACTTTTGGGGGTATTCTAAACAGGGCAATTTCACACAAAAGCAATAATGAAACTTTAAATATATCAAGGTTAGGAATATGGCTTTTTATGCAAGCGTAGCTGCATCAAGAACCCTGCTTTAGAAGCACTGGCCCTGAAAAAATATTCATTATACTTAGGATTATTAGAAGCAAAACAGTTTTGAAGTATAATAGCAACTATGCAGCGCACGCTTCTCAGCAGCTGATACAAACTTTCTCTTTTATTTAAGTTTCCGTTGGGCATTTTCCACCTATTATCTACATAACTGATGTTTGTGAAGGTCTTTTGTTCACATCAGATGCTTTAACATTCAATATTTATCTGAGTTAAATAAGAGTTTGACAAAGCAAAACATTTGTGAAAGTGCAGGCTGGGCAGTAAGGTTCCCCCAGTTATCTCTTGTATTCCAGTGTGCCATAAACGTAATGGACCTGGAGATGCTTTGCTTGAAATGAGGGCAGAACAGGACCTCGCACAATCATATGAAAGATGCTACCAGCAGAATGCCTGCTAAGTATGGCTCTTTCAGCAGGGAACGGTGCCTGTTGTCCACTTGCTCCCTTTTAAAATATGATGACTAAATCCTCAACGGATGTACAGGCTCCTAAGCAGGATTTTGGAAAACAAAAGAGCGTATCACTATGTGATTTTTTCTGAGGTTGTCCCAGAGCTTTAGTGCTCGATACAGAGCAAAAGGGCTTATTGTTTCCCCACAGGAGCGTTGGCAGTGGTAATGAGACTAAGGAAATATCTTTGGTGCTTGAGGGGCTTATGAACTTACAAATCCACTTTCTCTGTTGAGCAATCTGATTTGTAATTATTGTGAACTCCATTTCCACAGCATTCTCAGATCATTTACTGGCAAACAAGCCTTTTTCTGCACAAAGTAGATGTTGTTTCTACAGCAGAATCGCTTCTCGGTGCTTTGCTAGGCTGTTTGGCTTATGCCGTGGGTGTGCTGAGATGCTGAGGCACACCTATAACCCCACAGAGTGTGTTTGACTGCCAAGTCCTATGGAGAATTATTGCTGATTGGGTGATATTTTGTCTTTATACCACACTGTCCTGTGACCTGTCAATGGTTCTTTCCTTCTCATGGGATGGTTTCTCCTCTCTCCCCTTTGTGTCTGCTTTAAATATGTGCCTAGACTGTTTTTACTGATTTCAGTCAAAAGATCAGATTTTCTTGGATGTTTTCATATTGAAGGAAAGTTTTGCTCCCAAATGATTCTATTTGACCTTACACTTTTGACATAAAAAGCTATTAAGAGAAAGAGGAAACTGTCATTTTTATGTTGAATCTTATTAGTTATAAGTTTGCATTTGCTGCTGTGGGTAACCTCCAAAGAGAACAGTCTGTACAAAGAATTGTAATCAGCAAGAACTGTTTTGATATTGCTGCAGCTTTCCCATGCCGGGCCTCCTATTGTAATAATGTGAAAACCATAGCGGTGCAATTGCAACATTGGCTGGCTATTGCAACCCACTTAAGATTTGCCATGAAGGGACTTTATGTTGATTGGGAAAGGGAGGAGGGGGAACATATGAAGCTGCAACTGCACCTAATTAAATAGTGCTTTGTTTTGTTTTTTTTTCCAGGGGAGATGAACTGAGCAGCCATTGATCATCCTGACACTAACATACTCAGACTCCTTTTCCTGATTGGATTTTCAGGGAAGCAGCTTGCATCCTAAGAAATATGAGGCCGCATCTACCCTTTTGAGGCATACAGGCATAGCGAGGATAACCTACTGCTTCCTTGTGGTAGGTAAGAGATGCTCCGCTGCAAACAGAGGAGCCAAACACTGTAGATCTCAGACAAGTGCCATGTGCCGGCACCTTTGTGAACATCAGACCCACAATACTGGCAAGACAATTTCATTTTGAGAAGCTTGGTAATGCAGTGCCATATCCCTTCCCTGCCCTCCCCAGCCCCCAGTTATACTGGCACTGCTGGTTGCTGCCTGAAAGCCCAGCAGTGACTGGTTTTAGTTGGGAAGCACATATCTTACCTTGCCAGTCAAACCGTATAAAAAATATGGAGCCTCTACACCCATTGCTGCTATGCAGTGACAGCTATCAACATGATAATGACTGTAGCATGTAGAACAGAACTATGGAAGTGAACTTGGCACCATGTGAGAGCAGGGATACGTGGGGAACAGAGTATAAACTGGCATTAGGAAAGCAGATGGTATACTAGGATACACGAGTCTAGAAACCAGGAAATGCTGCACAGACCTGGTGGTAAGCTTGCTCCTGTTTGTGCAGCCAGGAAGCTGCTGGAGTTTTAAAGGGCAGTCGGGGTGGAACTAGTGACTTGCTTGAGAGGAGGAACATAGTCTGAAGGCAGCACCGTCTGACCTAGGACAGGGGTGTACACTTAGGATCCACTCTGAAGCCTCTGGGTGAGCGGCATGTAACCCAGAACCACCCACCCTTCCTGATGAGTTGCTTTCAGGGGCTGGAACTGAGATCGACTCTAGCAGCAGACAGGTGGGGTCCTGGGCTTGGGCTATGTGTGGCTCCTGGTGTGACTTGAACGCACAGAGATACTTAATTTGTTATAAACCATTTAGAAGAGCAGCAGTCCCAGGAGCGGGAGTAAGAGGAGATGAGAGACCAAGCATAACCAAGGATTAGCCAGGGATAAGAAACAAACCCCAAATCTCTTTCCAAATACAAGCAAGCCTCCTCTAGGATGGTAAGAATAGGGTCCACACAAGTGACATTCTGATGCTGATCTTAAATGCTTCATTCCTAAAAATGTAAGAACTGCTATTTACTGGGTCAGTCCATTGGTCCACCTTGCCCAGTAGGAGAGACGCTAAAAGGGAAAGTGAATTGGGTCTGACCAGGGTTTCTTCCACTGTTCCTCTCTTTTTCAGCCTCTGGCATTTAAGATCTAGGAAATTCTGATTCAGAGGCTGTACCCTAACTCCCATGCTCAATACCTGCTGATGTCCCTTTCTGCCAAGAATATAGTCCACTCTCTTTTGAATCTGACTAAACTGTCAGCCTCCACAACATCTGGTGGCAGTGAGTTCCACACTTAAATTACACAGTGCGTGAAACAAAACTAGAAACATTTGATAGAGGGTCAGGAGTGGGAACTCACTCCATCTTGTGACCCATTCTTGCACGTTTTGAAGCTAGGGAAGCAAGTGACAGGCCACCAGTGGAAAGCAGTGAATTGGTGGTCAGAATCTATGACACCAGATCACTCAGTGTCACTGGCATATTTGAAAAGTATAAAAATAAAAAGGGAACTTGAAGTCTGCTCCTGTGAGAGACTGAGCAGTGGGGAAGGGTCCAGACTGTACAGCACTTCTCAGGATGGGCTCTTTGCATGGTAGAGGTACTTTGTGCAATATGTATAGCACCTTTGGGGAAAATGTTATAAATGAAAGTCATTGAAATAGTTACATAAGGGACTTCTTAGGTTGGGAGACTATACCATGTCCTAAAGCATCCTTGAGAACAGCTCTAGTGACCATATGGAAGGATTCCCTCACCCACAGTAAACCTGGAGACACTGGAGTTCCACCCACTTGCAAGCAGAGTGTTTCAGTTTTTTATTATTACTTTTGTAAGGGAACCTAGTATCATCAAATGCAAAATAAAGGACAGGCCTGGGAAGTTTAACACCAAGCTTCCCACCAGCCTTGTTATCACATGTGTTGCTATGGAGGCAAATGACAAGTGCCAGGGGAATAACTTGGTTAAAACTCTGTTTTGCCATGTGCCCTGATGATGCTATATTGTACTTATGTAGATTCATTTTATTACCAGAGGGTCTCGGAATCAGGCTGTTTAAACTGGAGACAGCAAAGATACATCAGCTGTGAGATCTGCTTCCCGCTGCGGCACTTCAGGATTCTTGCCCACCAGTGCTCCTTTTAGAGGAGACTTTTCAAAGCCTTATCTCCCAATGTCAGAGGCCCAGTACCTCTTTGTGCCATCTCCTCCTCCACTCTTTCTCCATCTGTAGTATTCAAACAAGTAACTATTCAAATCCAGAGCCTGTACATGGGGTTGGGAATGGGGACCAGTAGGTGGCAGCTTCATCCAAGAAATAGAAATGCATTTGTAAGAGAATCCATTTGCAAAGAAATTACTTACAGTACAGCTTTTCCCACTGCCCTGTTGCACTTGTAATCACCTTGGGGTAGCAGTGCTTCAAAGACTTCTGGTACATAAATATTCCATGTCCCTGTTACTCAGGATATGATACATCTGTTGAAAGAAAATCACTCAGACTCAGATTCTAAGCTGGTACTAAGGCCTTGAGTCAGCAAGAAACTTAAACACATGCCTGCCTTTCAGTATGTGAAGCCTATTAGTGAAAGCAATATAACCACTGACCGTGTCTTTAGGCACGCATGCGTTCTAAGTGTCTTGCTCAACTGGGCTCTAAGTCTTTTTAGTTACTTTTGTGAGTTTGGGAGTAGGCCCTAAATTATTAACTGAATTCCAAAAGACAACTAAAATTATAACTCTGCCCTCACTCCCAAACATAGCCATGTTTTACAGAAAGCAATGTTACAGCATATTTCATCATTCCAGTGACTACAGAAAAAACAGGCAAATTGTCACTTTGAAATACTTCTGCCTATTATTTTTTTAATGAAAAAAATTAACTGTTTGCAGATTCAGTTGTGGTGATGCCTTGCGCTGTCTTAGTAATGAAAAAGAATGGGGAATGCATAGGACATAGTAAAAAGCAGAATAAGAATAAGATTTACTCTCTAAAGGCAACGCTGATTGTAATTGCATGCTGTACATCCTTGGTGCAAAGAAAAAATACCGTATAGTTCTGTCTGTTCCAGAATACTTTATATCTTCATTGCTACCAGCATTTCAACCTCCAGGATTTCTGCTATCCTGAGCCTATTACATTGAATCTGAGCTTTGACTTAGCTGTCTCTGATTCTGGGTACATACAAATATGAATGAAAACATAGGTGGCAGTGTCATGTTGGAGCAGATCTAGACCATAACCTGTCTCCAGCCCTGGCCAATAGCAGCTGTTTCACAGGAAGGTATAAAAATCCCTACAGAGGGCATAGGGGATGGCCTGAGCATTTAGATTCAAGGCTAAGCTTTTGCGTATGACTCAGCTTGTCATAAAAGAATGAGGAAAGAGCAGCAGGAAGCCATCCTCGAGGTTTATTTCAGTTTAAACAAGCCAGAGAGCAGCTGCTGATACCATCGCAGTGCAAAGAACTCACATAAGTGACAGAAGAAGGAGGAATCAATGACTCCTCCAGAGATGGTAGGCACCAGTTCCCCGCCCTGCCCATGTGGAGTTCTCTGCAGTGTGCTCAGTAATGCTTCCATTTCAGCAAGATGTTAGTTCTGTGCTCTGCTGGCCCCAGACGTTGCTCCTTTTTCCTCCTGATCATCTGCTGAATTGGTACAAGGCCTTTGCAAAAGTTCTCCCTGGGTACACTTTGATTCAGCCAGCTTGAGCACAAGTGGTGGGACAGTGGGCCCCCTCAGCTAGCTGACAGAGCAAAGCTTTCCGAATTCCTTTTTAGTCTGCATTTGAAACTAATTTTGAAAAGCTCTTGTGCTGGACACCTCTTAAGGCATAGGCCAGATGAAGCAGCTATGGGCTTCTTACTGAAATTCAGGTCCTTTGCCCCCGAGAGAAAACTGCCTTCGTCTGAGTTTCTAGAGGGCTTCAAAGGGAGGGGCAGTTAACACTATTGCCACCTTCCTTATTGCTTTTGGTATTTTGGTCCTAAAGGGGACCAAGATGATGTTCTCCATTAAACCCTTGAGACCTTGGTAACAACCAGAGCATTAAAGGGTGTGTGTGTGGGGTGGGGAGGAAGTTCACACCAGCCTTCTGCAGAACCATGAACACCAGTGGAGAAGAGGAGGTCTTGAGGGTGCTACAAGAAGGCAGAATGAGGAAGAAATTGAGAAAGACAGGGTGCCGGGAAAGAGCTTTCTAACTGAGCAGCCTAACAGGTCATAACAGGCTCTCCCCAGGGGAGCAGTGGAAGCCAAACTGTTTAGGCCAAAGACTGAATGATCTAGTAAGCCCCTTGCAGCCTTAACTCTCATGGATCCCATCACTTCTTCCTGCAGAAGAAAATCATTGGGTGGGGGGGGAGGGTATTGCAGGCATTCCCAGCTGTTTCCTTTGGACAGCTCCCAAATGCCATTCCTTTAAATACAGGGTTCTTCTTACCTCCCACAGGATTAACTGTGGGTTTCCCCTATGGAATTGGTTACCTGACCCAAGATCTGCAGGGGCCAGAGTCATTCATACACAGCTTTTCTACCACACCCCTGCTTCTGGGTTACAACCATCCTGGAACTTCAGACCCAAACCTGCCATAAAAAGGGGGTTTCTTGTTTCATAGAAGGGCCACAGAGAGTTAAATGCTGTGCTAAGTGGCATTTGTTTCCTGGTGGATTCTCCAAGAGCCTTTTGATGTGGAATGAGTCCTGTCTTACTCAGCCTGGCTCTGTCTCTTCATTTTCCAGTCCAGACATCCCCAGCTGGTGATCTCTGACTCCAGTAAGTGGCTGTGACTGGGGCCATCCAGTCAGCCAACTGCCTCAACAAATGTACCCAGGGTCAGAGGCATATCCCAACTAGGTGACTTCTCACCGCAAAGACATCTCATAGTGAAAACCAGGTTCTTGTGGTTCTGTTGGCAGTCTCCCAGAGGAAGTAGCTTGTGCTGAAACGCACTCCTCGTATTAGCAATGACAAGACGCAAGTTAATCCTGAAGAACTAGCTCTTTTGGGAGGTGCCTTGCAAAAGGAGTGACCAGAGCATTTGCAATTAGGAGACCATCCATACACACTCAGAGCATCTTTACCGTTTAAATAATTAATTGTTGGTGTCCAGGAGAGGCACATGTATATGGGAAAGGAATGGTGCACACCCATGATTCACACCATAAGGGTACTAACTCAGGCATTTCACATGGATGAATGCAAACTGTTGCATATGTGAATAATTCCATATTAACAGGGCCTGTTTCCACAGTGTCAGATGAATGGCAAGACTGTATGTGCTCGCCATTCTGTCCTGGGACCTGACTTAGCCCACATCCAGTCAAGTGAGAGATTTCCACAAAGCAGTTTTCATCTGAAATTCATGTGGAGAGTAGAGTGAATTTTGAGTGGAAACCATTTTGTAGAAGTATCTCATTTGACTGATTCTGGCCTAGGACAAGTTGCAATGTTTTGATGTAACAATTAGTCCTTTTATTTTAATACCATATCTGTTGTTCCATGCTAAAATAAAACCTCTGTTAAAACTTATGACTAGAATAGATCGTGTTCAGAGAGTTGCCTTGGCTAAGACCTGCAGCCAAGGGTAACCGATTTCTCCATGGCAGTTTGTTGGCTTTTTTTGAATGCATCTCTCTCATACCAGTTTTTCCTGGGAAGGTCTCACCAGTCTCCCTGCTGTATGACATAGACACCATGCAGAGCTGGTTTCATGGTTCATTGTGAAGACAACCAATGATCTATTTGGCCTTGTTTTCTGTCTGCAAAGCATTTTGTGATCTAACCCTGGCTTCTATCAGTTGAAAGATGGAAGATGGATTGGTAAAGTTTCACTAGATAGACTATTGGCTGGTCATAATCGGTGCCAAGCATAGGAGTCCCTACCCAAGGCCATGCCTCTACGGGGCTCAGGGGCATGATTGTGGTTTGTTTGGGCACGTCCATGCTAGCCTTTATCCAGTTAACTCAGCCGTGAGGTTGCAGCACATGGGCTTCCATATGAGATGAGCACCCAGGTTTCCAGCTAAGCTCATACAACCCGCTCTGAAACCGTTGGTACTATAGCTTCACTGCTACTGGTAGCCCAGATACACCTGTGTGTGCTATATTTGCATCTTTGATTGCAGTGCATGCACAGTCTGTGTTACACAGAGTTGTTTCCATAAACTGGTTTGATGACAGAATTTTTTAAGCAGCAAATAACAAGTACTCTGGTTCATATACAGATACCCAAGCGCTCATTTGGGAATGGCTAGTTCACAAGTACTCATAACAACAGCAACCCGGTCAAACCAACGTTTGTGAGCAGCATTCAGCAGAGGTGTGTGTACTCAGCAGAACAGAAAGACACCAGGGAATCGCACATGCCATTCTTCAGTGTTTGTCTCAGTGGAGATGGGTCCTGGTGAAGCATGTGTGGTTTTTTTCTTGTCTTACAATTCATAAGCATTGAGGTACAAAAGAGCCCTGGCTGGTACGTGGCTTCTTGTCCAGCATGTGCTTGAGAGGAGATGAGAACAGCATAAACTTTCTTGTTCCTCCACAGAGAAACCCATGTGAAGGTGTGGTTCATGCAGGGAATCCCCACCTCAGCATCATGTTGTTCTGATTTCATCTTCATGGGAAACTCGTGTTTCAGTGTGTAGGTGTATAAAGGAAGGAGAAGCAGTTGTCTCAGCACAGGAAGTTGATCGGCTGACTTTTTCTACCACCGCTCCTTGCACAGGACCTCCTGTAGCTGTTGGGAAATAGGCTCAGAACCCCCTCATTTCTTCACAATGCTTCAGGGAAGCATTTAATCCAATTTGGACCAAACAGACTAATTCAGCAGTGGTTTATCTCCTTTCTCCGGTGCCTTATTAGTAAAGAGGCAGGTGCCTCGTATGACTAAAACCTCACTGCTGTGAGTCATCTGGTCCCAAACTGTGCCAAAAACACCCCTTTCCCTTACACAACAGAAGGTGGGACTGCAGCACAAGGAACTAATGTTTCCCACGTCTGGCAGCTGTACAGGTGCTGTGGTAGGCACCAACATTGGGGCTGATACTGAACATTAGTGGTCAGTCCCCCACTTACACAAAACAAGATAGATTCACTGAAGTTCAAAGAACAATGCTGAAGGGGCAAATACGTGGTCACAGAGGTTGCATAGGCCCAAAGTTTGCATCATTTGTTCCCCAGGAGTATGACTCAAATACGGTAGTTTCAGGGGAGTGCTGTAGGATGGTTTCTTGCTGGTACCTTGCCTGGTGCTGTCGGACTTCATTTTGTCTCACGGTATTTTGTCAGATGAGCTATGTGCTCTAACACTTCTCCCATGTTAAATAATAAGACAGGACTGTGTTGGATGTCAAGGAGAGAGGGCAAAAAATGAGCAGGTGGCTTGTAGTTCTGGCACTGGCTGAGAGGGTGATGATCAGCATTCAACTCCCAGCCTTGCATCAGATTTTGTGGAATTCCCTTAGCAAGACACTTAATCCCCCTCTGAAGTAAGCTTCAGAAGAAGGAAGAAGAGCAGTAGAAGTATTGTATGGTTCAGGAAACAGCCAGGTTTCTTCCATACACTCTTCCTGGGCTACAACTTGTGTTCATGCTCATATGGGCAGATCTCCCACGGGAGGCTGAGGGAATGGGGTTGGAGTGTGAGGCACAGAATTTGGATTTTTCTTTCTACAACATGCAGGGCTTAAGAGGGCTTGGTCTTTTGAAGGGAATGCCCTTTCCAGACCCCTGGTCTGTCCCACATGAAATGGCAAGGGTTTGGGTCATCCCCGGCTCTTCTTGCAGTGGACAGGGAGCTCTGCACACAGCAAATTCTGACAAGACCTAGAGAGGCATTATAAGATTTATAGCAATGTTCACGGCCTCTCTCCCTGCAGGGCAAATCTCTCTTATCAGAGTGTTATGATCTAGCCTTTGGCATGACTCATGCAACCGATTAACTCACACCAGCCCTTTGCAACGAGGTGAATTTCTTTTTTGACACATATTTTGTTTTAAGTCATATTTTGCTCTGAGCACCTTGACGTGGGCTTGAGGATCTGCCAGCATCATCTGTTAAACGGTCACGGAATGTAGCATGAAAAGCGACTCAGGGTTTGAGCCTGCCTTTGGTTTTGGATCCCTCTGAACAATGCTGCGAGCATGTTCTCGCTGGAGCCAGGTGTTTGCTTTGGTCCCATGACAAGGGCATTCCTCACGGAAGGTCAGTGTCTCCTGTTTGGAAATACATTTCCCACCCGTGCAATGCAAATTCTATGAAGAAAAAAGAACTATAAACAGCTAGAGGGACACTTGTGCAGGCACTTCATCAGAATGGGGAAATAGCTAGGGTTTGCCATGTCCGCTGGGCTGTCTCTGGCTGCTTTGACGAAAGCCTCAGTCGGGGTCACACATGATTAGCGCCAGGCCCCATTTGAAATCAGAAAAGCAATGGACTACTCAGCTCAGGTCATTGGGCTCTTCCCCTCCCAGTGGCGCTCAGATCCTTCTTGCTTCCCTTCAGTACAGTGAAGGGGACTTAGAACCTAACTCCCTTTCACTGGTTGGGTCCGTTGACAGTCCTCCTCAGACCACTCGAGAAGCTGGTTCTGCGGATGGGCAGACTTGGCCTGGTGATTTTACAAGATAAACTTTTAGGGGCTTGGACTGTCTCGTTATTTTTGCATGGGCCATTGAAGTGCTACTGTCATGCAAATACTAGAGAGATGAATAGTACGCTACATCCTCTGAAATAGCCGTTATTCTTCAATCAGAGACATCTGCATTTATTGTTCCATAGTAGGCTCAACTTTTCATTTCTTCTGTTCTGTTTTGACGGGTGAAAAAAAGTGTGTGAAATGACCTCTCTGAGGATAATTGGTATTCTGTCATTAAATTGGTTATTGTGTCCTCAGAGGCAAATATTTGTGTTTTTTAGACCACAAAGCTCTCTGAAATATTGAATTGCTACTCTTGCATTCATACGGCTTGCCCTGTATAACAGGATTGGAGTGCTAATATTGACATGTGTGTTAAAAAATCTGGACATCTGTCAACAACATTAATCCATTTTGAAAGAAAATGACTTACGAGCTCAGCACTCTTTTAGGGAATAAGACAATAATGGGCCCTGTTTTTTTGCCGCCATTTGTTTGTAATCTTGAGAACAGTGCTTGGGTTCAAATGACTTGACATGAGTGGAACATAGTATATCCCCATGTTTTATGACTGGAAATCCAGCATTTTTACAAGGCTGTTTGGCTGCAGACTTTACTGGCAGCATATATACATCTCTCTTTTTTAGTTCCTCTTGTTTTTCTATCTTCCTGACACCTGTCACAGTTGTAGTCTCACAGGAGTCTGGGTGAAGAGTGCAGATTTCCTCGTCCGTGCAGTAACTGTGGGTCTGAGATCACTATGACAGTGACTCCTGACTACAGACTTTTATACTTATGACTTTTGTCCTATTTGCATGCTTCTTTGTTTCCTTATTATAAAATTAGGGGTATAGCAATAATCTGAGAGCTGGAGAGACTGTATGAAGATTTGCAAGTCTGCATCCCAGCCATTGACAACAGACTTTAGCCATCCACTGACATTCTTCTCCTACTGTCCCTAAACCTGGTAAAGAAAACTAGAGTGTCTGTCAAATAAGATTTGGGTGCAGGTTTTAAGGGTAATTAGGTGTATAATTCAAAATCTAGCCCTTGATTCCCTGGCAGATGAAACTTCCCCATCCATGACACAGCCAAGTCTCCCATTTAGTATGTGGCTGGGACCAGTGAAGCTGAAGTGTATGAGATCTGGGGGATTTGTACCCCAGGGTGGTACCAAGCTTCACTGAAACCTGCAAGGCATATCAGTCTGCCCAAGCTGATATATAACTGGATGTCTGTGGAGGAATTTGGTTCCTGGCCTGTGGAAGGGTGGACGTTAAGGAGAGCAGAAAACCGACAGAGCTCTTGTTTTGCTTTGTAATGTGTTTATCCATCAAGCAATATATATATAGAGAGAGAAATAATTGTGAAGTTTGTGTTTTGAAGAATCGTTCTTTGGTAATACATCAGAGGTTTATCTTATAACTGTGTCTAAAACATGGAAATGGATGACTGACTGTCAACCACCAAAATAGTTTGGGCTGTTTTATCTGAGGATAACATGCTCTTTTGCAACTTCCTCATTTTAGATGTTTATTACAGCGAGCCTCTAGCAGCATGGCTTCAGATAATTGAAGTATTCCTATAAAGATATCTATTAAAAGTTTAACTTTGGGAGACTCAGTGTAGCATGTGGCTTTTCAGTGTCTAGTGCATTAAGATATCAGAGTTAGATGTACTGCACCTGAACACCAACCCTGAGGCGTGTGTTTGCACCCATCCATAGTATCCCATGTACTTGTGCAAATGGGGTTCTAGATGCACAGAAATGTGGTGTGCAAATCCCATGTCATAAATGTCTGAATGCAGCTCGAGTGTATACAGCTGTGCATCTCGTGCATGCTTTTAAAATACTGAGACATATTTATTTGTTTTACTTGGATTTATTTATTTGATTTATTTCTTGATTTTTATTTATGTATTTATTTATTTATTTTTTCCTGACAGGGGCCTCTCTTAAAATGCTATTTCCCTTGAAATTTAATACAACCATATAACATTACAACGTGAAAGCTTCCTGTGGAAGCACTGGCCTAGAATTAGATTTCTACAGTCCTCCACATTTTTTAATTCTTATTTGGACTGATTTTTTACTCTTGCTGAACTCCTGCTGAGTATCCCTGGCTGTACATAGCTGTGTCATTTGATGCGAGCTTAACTGTCCTGGGCTTCAATCCGAATCAAAATAGGCAGGGCACAATCAGTTACACATGTTGCCCTTCCAAGCTGAGTTGTTGCTTCTCAACCAGCAAAAACATGAAGCTTGCCTGGTTTGTCCATGGAAAAAAGTGCAGTGCCCTTACAGATGCCTGCAGCTGTGCCCCACGGAAAAAAAGCCATTAGTAGTTTTTATCCCAAGTAGCTCAGAATGACTGGAAGCAGGACATGGGATATGTGTGTCTGGAGGATCCTGGGACAAAAGGCTTTATCCTGGGCATAGGCAACATCTATTTGCAGCTCCTGTGACTCCTTATATAACTGCATTGTACCAAAAGGTTTTAAATAAAGCTCAGGTAAGATCAAGAGGGTGTGATGTGAGCCAGGGAGGTTTAGTTTAGATATTAGGAAAAACTTTCTCAAGGGGAGGGTAGTAAAGCAGGTTACCCAGAGAGCGGTGGAGTCTCCATCCTTGGAGGTTTTTAAAACCAGGTAGACAAAACCTTAGGCTAGAATGATCTAGTTGGGGCTGGTCCTGCTTTGAGCAGGGGGTTGGACTAGATGTGACCTCCTGAGGTCCCTTCCAACTCTCATTTTCTGTGACTGCGATAAGGCCCTGGTTTTGAAAGGGCCTCATTTGTTATGAGAGGAATTACTGGTGTTACCAGGCCAAATGTTAATACAAATTACAAATTAAAGGAGTGCTACAGTGATATGCAAAATTCAATTAATTTTAAAGGAGAAATATCACATATTTTTGAGGAGTAGAGGCCTCACAGAGCGTAGGAAACTGTATCTAATTAAAACCCTATTGACATGAATAAAAGACTTTCACTGACTACAGTGATCCTCAGACCAGGTCCTATCTCGCCTACCCATCTATGAAGTGTTAGTTAACTAAGTGCCTGCTCTTACTAAGCTTTAACAGTAAAGAGGATATTACACTGCACAAATTGGCAGTGAATATTGCTATGCAAAATGTGGCTAATAATGCCACGTTGTTTGAGTACAAAAGTGGTGGATCCTGTTGCTGAACAGGAGGAACACACTAGGCAGATAGGCTTTGTTTTCTTTCATTCTGATTTTCTTTAGAGAAAATAATTGAAAAATAATAGAAGTGTGTTATTAATGTCATAATCTGTGCATGATTGATTCCCTTTATTTGTTACATTTTCACACGTATTCAATAAATAAGACTTATTTAATAAATTTAACGTATTGCAAAATGGTACAAATAGGAACATGATCCTCCCCTCCCATTGAACCCATCCATTGCTTTCTGGGGCAGGCCTTTGGTGGCAGCCTATAAGTACATCTGGGGGATGCATCAGGATCTAGGGGAACACCTGTTCATCAGAGCACCCCC
>JAGPOW010001661.1:1751898-1764020 GCA_030014935.1 Caiman crocodilus
CGACAAGGTCCAACAGTCACAAACTCCTGCAAGACCATTTTAGGATGAACATAAGTAAAAACTTCTTTACTGTCTGAGCCCCCAAGGCCTGGAACAGACTGCGGCTAGAGGTGGTACAAGCACCTACTCGGGACACTTTCAAGAATCAGTTGGATGCTTATATTGCTGGGTTTTTTTGACCCTAGTTGACTTCCTGCCCCTTAGGCAGGAGGCTGGACCTGATGATCTTATGAGGTCCTTTCCAGCGCAAATCTCTATGAAACCTATAAAGTCTATGAAATCTTAAATGAGGTTTCTTTTCTGTCTGATTTGGTTTATTGTAGAACAAGGGATGTGGTTCCGATATGTAATTTCAGAGGCCACGTCATTTAGAGCAGTGAATGGGAGGTCTGAAAACAGGAAGTCTCGACCCCCTAAAATCTGGGTTGCTACTGATTTATCATGCAGCACTAGTGGACAGCCACTTTAGTAGAAGTTTGGCTCCTTAGTCTTCCAAAATTTACCCTCAAGTCCAGTGTTGAGGAGTCCCCTATGCCTTCAAGCTTCAGCTCGAGGAGAGGGAGAGTAACACCTACCTGTTTCCAGTGTGCGCAGGGAAGATTGTTTAATATTCATGCAGTAGAGTTATGATAAAAGGATGCGTTGGGAAGTTTGTTTAAAGGACTGTGCCAACTCTCCCTCTTCGTGTTCCTTCTACCACGCAGCTTCAGAAAGGGAATCATACCTCCTCAGTTCTTTTCTGTGGCCATGTTTTTCGTAGGAAATGTTGTAGCATTTTGACAAAAACAAAACAGAAAAAAAAAACCAACTGGTTTTCTTTTTCAAATGGAGGACATTTTCGTTTAATGGGGCTTGAAGTGTTTACAGGTGTTTCCTCATGGGTTCATATTTAGTGACCCCAGGGACCTGAAGATTCTTGTAAGGCAGGAGAAAACACTGAGCTCATACTTGTGTTTTAAAAGTGGTGAACATGAAAGGGCCAGATTGTCGCCAGGGGTAAACTGGTGCAGCTCTGAGGCCAGTAGTCATGTCGATTTACACTAGCTGAGGTCTGGCCTCAGTTAGGCACATCTTAAACCCAAGAGAAGATCCAAATCTTGTTCAAAGGTTTTCCTGCTGTTGAACCCCACAGGCCTTGTTTTCCACACCTTGCTGAGAGAAAACTCCCATCGACCGCTGGTTCCGGGTCTTCATGTTTGTTTAAAAAATGTTTAGGTGATCCATGGTATCTCTTATGCATAATATCTTCCAGAACCCCCTGGCCTTGGAGGAACTGTATAATGTGGTGAAGAATAACACAGAGTAAAGGAAAATATAAAAGTTCTTGTGGTTGGAGGATGTGATGACATCATGCACACAGCGGGAACTCAGGGCTTTTAAAAAGCTGAAAGAAACATCCTGACAGGCAGTTATCACATCCCTTGTACAGGAGTAAAACACATTTAGCAATTAAAAAGCCAACCCATCTTCTGCAAAGAGAAAAGACTCCGTCCTGCCACAGAATATGCACTGGCAAAAATGTAAGTGAGTTCTGATTGCCTTTGTTTTTCGTAACTACAATGAAAGATAATGATCATATGAATACCGTTGCAAAGTCAGCATCAGACTAGCACAGGAGATCAGACCATAGTCACTTATTGAGACATGTACAGCTTAAGAAAGACAAATATTAAGATGTGATGCTAATTTTCCAGCTTGGATAGTAACACAGGATAGCATCACTGCTTTGTTGGTATTAATCATTCTGAATCAAATGGAAGACTATGATTCATAAAAACAGTAACAGGATACAAGGTATTCTATCAAAGATCATAGTGGTTATTTACCACAGAATTTTCCTTTTAAAAGTGAAACCTGTGATAAATCTTATTTTTGTATCTGGTTTTATGTAAACACTACTTTTTACCATGAATTATATTACCCAGTCAGGGGACTATCAATTTATTTCAATATCTCAACTTGCAAATTATACTCGTATGTTTAAGGCTAGATCCTCCATAGGAAAACGGAAGGATGCCAATAGGACTAGGCTGATTGCCACAAGCTGAAGAGCTGGTCTATAATTATTACCTTTTATTAAAAATAGACTGTATTTCCAGCCACTCTGTTTATCTTCTTACATACTGCAAGTCTTGAAAGAGAGAGTAACCTATTGAAAAAGGTAAGGAATAAACCGGAGTCGAAGCAGTACGGTTATGAGTTAACAGGAAGTAAACATATTGTCATTATAAAAATTGTATCAATGGCTTTGTTTAAAAAAATAATGTCATGCCATTTGGCTGCGCTTTTCTCAGGAAATTTAGTGATCGCTCTCATACAGGTAGAATTTGCTCCTTTTCTTTTCCTTCTTTTATTCTGACCATGCACATTTCTATAGGTGGTATTTGTTTTTGTAACTATGAGGATAACCTCTCCCTCTCGGTACTCTATGCTATTCATTTAACTGGTAGTAATGCATACCTGAGTGGAAAGGACTAATTTTTTAAATATTTTCCAGTGATTTGGTTAACGTGGAATAAAATTGAAGCTTCTTTTCCATTCTGTTATAGATCAAAGATTATACAAAAACCAGTTTTATGTACACCTATTGTTTTGAGGTAATCAACAATTATGCATGTTTTCTTTGGATCACAAATGTAAATATTTGTCCTTTGTCTTTGAATTTTTTTGGAGGGAAGTGGGGGCAGGGGGGCTCATTTTATAATCATGGACTGCAAAATCAAGTAGCAAGGAGATATTAGACAGCACACTGGAGCGCTTCAGCGATCTATTTCTTCTCAGCTTTCCCAATCTTAATAATCATTGGTGCATTTGGTGTGGAATTGTGGTTTTAAAAATGTATTGCAAAAGATTAGCTTCTGTGCATCTTAGATTTTAGGTACAAGAAGGGCTTGTATTCAAGGTTTGATGGCTTTGGTAGTCAGAATGACCAGCCATACTGAATGCTACTGTATGTGATTTAGATGCGCACGTAACTTTTTCAAAGGTGAACAGGAATTGCAGGCCTAGGTCAGGGGAGATGACTGCAATACAGTGCAGTTTGGGTGCTTCCTACTGACAGTCTGCAGACAATGCAGCCTCTGTGCAATACCTTCCCCTAGTTCCATCCCCAGAGCACCTCGTTACTTTTCAAACCTGGACTCTATTATTATAGCAACACTTCCTGGGTATTTTGAGAAGGTAGCAAGTACCTTGATAGGTTTCCCTAACTAGGGAAAACTTTTCACACCAAGCAATAAAGTGGCCAATGGACATACTATAATTCTGTCCAGTCCAGATAAGTGTTGTGGGTGACTAGCTGAGTTCTGGTTTACATTGATGATCTTTGCTACTGGTATTTTATTGTACACCTAAGTGCATATTAGGGTACAGAAACCTATGGTTTACTCTTTTTTATTTAAATCTAAAGTAATAGTTACTTTGTAGAAGTGAAGATCCTAGATTTTTAATAAGCTCACCACCTCCTGTTTCAGTGTAATATGGAGTTAACTGCTTTTGTTTCTCTGGAGTGAGGAAGAAGCCTCGAGTGGTTAGGAAACTAGGCTAGGCTTCAGGAAATCTGAGATCCATTCCTTGCTGTACCACAGTCTTGCGGTGCTCCCGTGGATAAATCACTTAATCTCTCTGGGCCTTGTTTCCCCTTTGAGAAATGGGGACAATGCTTCCCTGCCTGACAGAGGTGCTGCTTACATACAAGAAGGAGAGAGCGAGTTGCTCAGATGTAACAGTAAAACAGGCTGTAAGTGGATAGATAATAATCAATTTGCTGGAACAGTTTGTGTCTTCCATGTGGTTTTGAAGAGCAGGTGATGCCTACCCTAAATGCGAACTTGGAATGTCACAGGAATCGCTTTCTTTCGGCATGCACAGTGCTGCACTGCCATTTATCTAAACGATTAACTTGTCCAAGCTAATAACTCAGGACTCATTCTTATAGACAGGTGTTGTGTTGACAGTCTCTATTCTTCAGGTAAATTGCCTTCTTATGAGTTACTCTTATGTTCTGTGATCATGAAATGTAGGTATTGCAGAATCACAGAAAAGCAACAGGGGGAAATATACGTCCCTGGAAAACTAGCTTTAATCCCAGCCGTTATTTCCTAAGGAGTTAATCGTTTGCTAATGTGGCTACTAAGCAGGATTGAACCTAAGGGAGATAGGGACCCAAATGCCAATGGAAGTCAACAGGATTCTGGCACTTGCCTGTGTAGGATTCCTTTGCCAGTAGTCTCTTAAGAAAAGTCTCTTCAAACCCAAATGCCAAATGCAACTTCAGGTACTTGCCTACCTCAGTGATGAGGATGGAATAAGGATCTGAATCGAATAAATGTAGCTACAGTGACAGAGAGACACTAGGTCAGAGCCAGCAATGTTTGCTTAGTCCCTGTAACTGGGGGGAAGATGCCAAGAATGGAATTTGAGAGCTCACCGTGGGTTTTACAGGGAAGCTGGAAAGATGCAGTCTAAAAGGAAAAGAACTTGAGAACAGTAAGAAGTACAACAGGAACAGTACCAGCCCCTCTTGTTTCCCAGCTCTAAGAAGGGATTGAGGGCCACAAGAATGACACAAGATTTAAATACATGTGAGTTGATTTAAAGGGAATTGTCTCATGGTTGCTGTTTATTAGTATTGCCACAGCAGAGGTTTCAGCCAGGCTAGGAGTCCTTTGTGCTAAGCGCTATATAGATGTACTGCAGAAAAATCATCCTTGCCCTAACCAGCTTGCAGCCTAAAACCTGAGCCTCCAAGGACTTCTGCACAAACTGTGCTTTCTTCACGGGTAGCGGTGCCCTTGAAGTCCTTGCACAGACAGTGTATGCGCCTCTGCAACCATGGGGCCCAGTTCTTCACTTTTGCAGTCTAAGTGCAGTGTAGCATGAAAGAATCCCCACCCACGACAGAATACAGTTGACTGTTAGGAGTTTCCCATGTTTTTGCAGGAATTGGGTTTGATTCCATTGACCAGAATCCTTGTTATAGCTCTAACTTGATCAGAATTAACAGCCACAGAGTGGGGAAAATGCAGCTCCCTCTTTTTCAGTGATTTTTGTGGGGGAATAGCTTTAATGACTTATTCGATTTACAGGTGAGTTTTTTCCAAACTTTTGGTGATAAAGTTTTAAAAAGCATTGAAGTGAGGTGGGAACCAATGCAGTCCATCAATCTCAGGCTCCTAAATCACTTAGGCACGCAAAATAGAATCTCTAAAAGCCTCTACATTTGGTGGAATTTCAATGGGAGCTGCAGGCTTAATTTCTCTAGGCATCTTTGAAACGCTTTTTAAATCACATGAAGCTTTTACTGCACACAACAACAGATTTGAGGGTTTAGACACCCTTCGAAAGTATCAGATAACAAGAATGAAAGCTGAAACTGCAATGTGTTGCATCTTGTGAGTCTCAGGTTTGGTAAAAACACTCTGGGAAACATGGATAGGGCAAGAATCAAGCACATGGGTGCTGCAAACCCAGGTGTCAGGCTCTGTGAATGACCACATTAGCGATTAAGTGAAAAGCTTGCTCTACTAAAATGGAAACGCTACTGTGGGCTATCGATAGGTATTAGGAGGTAGGGGATGAGACCCACAGGCCAGTTGCTTTTCATCAGCAGATTTTAGTTTCCTCTATAATGTGGGTTCTGGGTTTCTGAAAGCTGGACATTTTTTACTGACTCCTGTTGGCTTCAGTGGACCCTGCATCAGACCCTGAATGTCTGCAGGTGTTCTCTAGCTGCTCTCTGCAGCAGTGAAAACAGCAGATGTCTTTGGCACACGCTCCACATGGGTCCCTATGTCTCATCAGAGTGTCCTGTAAGTGCAGTGTCCATCAGTATAAAAGCAAAGCTAAGATCCCTTTCGTGGCTCTGCATCAACTCCTTGTAATTACTGGAATGGGTGCCCAGGCCTTTCACTTTGTTTTCCATGAGACAGACTGGACAAAAGCTTTCTCACAGGACCAGAGGTGAACAGCCTGTAAAAAGCAGGATTCTCACAAATCTGAGTAGTTAGTGGGCTCAAACGGTGGAGCAGAAGACAGGACTGATCAGAAGCTGCATAAGCTAAGGCAAAGTTTATTCCTAGCTGCTCCTTACAATGTCACTAATCACGTCATTCAAAACCAGTGTAAGCATGAACACATTAAAGATATTGGGCATAATTATTTCATCACTTGTGCTACTTTACCTTTGGGTAACTCCACTGACTTTAGTGGTTGCTGCTCATTCATTCCAGTGGACAAGAGATTGGAATCAGCCCCAATCAAACATGATCAATAAATTCACCGTTGCCTTTGAGGTAGGTCCAATGTTTGGTTTATTGATTTGCAGTGTTAATTAGGCTCAACAGTCCCCAGCATTCATTTCCTCATGTTTTGCAATGAACCAACACTTTGGTACCTTAGCTTTTGCTCAAAGTGAATTTTTTTTTTAAATTGTAGAGCAAACACTCTGCTCAGATGTTTGCTTAGCGCTTTGCAGTTAACTAAATGTTTATTGAAATACCCAGCCCTATTGTGACCAACAATACATGCCATAATCCACTCCTAGCCAGCTCTAATTGTCAGCATTACTTACAATAATAACTGTAATGCTTCATGGGAAATCGAGAATGTGGCCGATACGCAGAAGCTGCTGCGTGTTTGCTCTTGTGAACAGGCTGTAACATGCAGAGATGCGGCTCTGAGTCATGTTATCGCAGCATTCCAAGAGAAACAGGCGTGTCCATGTCAGCCAGACAACCTATTGACAGAGTGGTAAATCAATGGATAATTCTCTTCTGTGAAGTTCTGTCACTTGAGTGCAATGAAGAGAGAATATTCATGCTTGCTGTCCTCTGTTGTCTAGTGGGACATTAGCCAGGTCAGTTAGTAATCTGCCTCCAGCTCCATCGGAGCATGTGGTTTTGGTCTGGGTCTGAAACCAGTGGCTGTGCTTACATGAGACATTTACTGGGGACTTGACAAATTAGCTTCACAGTAAAATGTCACTGTCTACCCATGCAGTGCTATTAAGATGGAGTTATTTAGCACCCATGCGGTGCTATTAGGACGGAGTTATAGTACTGCCAGACACAAGTAGTATTCTATGGTCGAGTTATTTACTCTGCTGCACTGCACATGTTGATGCTGGCATGGCTGGCTAGGGTACACAGGTACTTCAGTGCAGGGCTGCCTGCTGGCTAGCCCTGCACTGAACCACCCTTGTGCCCCAGCCAGCCCCTCCACAGCACATTGAGCTGGGTTGGAGCAGCCCGGGCTGGCAGGATAATCCCCGGGGCCCTCTGTCGTCTGGGGCTGTGCTGCCCCAATTCAATGTGCTGCAGTCCTGGGCACGTATGTAAACACTGCACCTGGGAGCAATAAACTCCATCCCAAACTGCACTGGAGTTTATTCCATCACACTAATTTCACACGTAGGCTTGCCCAGTGACTATTATGCTGGTTCTTAGTTTCATAGCTTGTTGGGTCAGAAGGGATGTGAGCAGATCATTTGGGGGGCTGGATTCGATGAGGGGGGCTGGACTCGGTGATCTTCTGAGGTCCCTTCCAGCCCTAATACCTATGAAATCATCAAGTCTGACCCCCTGCTATGGCAGGAAAGAGTACTGGTGTCAAACGACCCCAGCAAGATGTTCATCTAGCCCCCAGAGTAGGAGCCAGCATCACTTCTCTTGGAAGTCAGTTTCAGGTCCTAGCCGCCCCGACTGTGAAGTAGCGCCTTCTGATATCTAGTCTGAACCTACCCTCTGCCAGCTTGTGACTTATTTCTTGTCACTCCTGGCAGTGCTCGGGGGAACAGGGACTCCCCCAATGCCTACTGTTCCCCTCTGACTAGTTTGTAAATGGCCACCAGGTCCCCCCTCAGCCTTCTCTTGTGGAGGCTGAACAGGTTCGGGTCCCGTAGCCTCTCCTCGTAGGCCCTGCCCTGCTGCCCCTGACCATGGGGGTGGCCTCCTCTGGGCCCTCTCCATGCTGTCCATATCCCTCCTGAAGTGCGGCACCAGAACTGGTGGACTGACCAGTGTTTCACAGAGGGAGAGGATCACCTCATCAATAATGACTCCAAGATCCTTTTCTGCCTCTGCACTGACGAGAAGGGAGTTCCCCAGCCTGTAGGTCTGCTGCTGGTTCTTCCTCCCCAGGTGCAGTAGCCTGCGCTTGTCAGTATGAAACCCATCCTGTTCTCATCCGCCCACCCCTGTAATCTGTCTAGATCCGATTGCAGCCTATTCCTCCCTTCTAGCATGCCCAATTCCCCCCACATCTTAGTGACATCAGCAAATTTGAGCAGGGTGTTTTTTACCCCTTGTCCAAGTCTCTGATGAAGATGTTGAACAGTGTGGGTCCAAGGACCGAGCCCTGGGGGACCCCACTGCCCACATCCCTCCAGGTCGAATAGGACCTGTCCATCACCACTCTCTGGGTGTGGCATTCCAGCCAACTAGTGACCCATTTGACTATGTAGGTGTTGATGCCACAGTTCCCTAGTTTTTAATGAGAATGGGGTGAGAGACGGTGTCGAAGGCCTTCCTAAAGTCCAGAAAGACTACGTCCACTGTGACCCCTGCGTCTAAAGATGTTGTGACCTAGTTGTAGAAGGCCACCGGGTTGGTCTGACAAGGCCTGCCTTGAATGAACCCATGTTGGTTGTCCCTGAGCATGGTCTCCCCTGCCGGCCCCTCGTGGACATGCGCCAAGATAACGCTCTCAAAAAGCTTACCTAGGACCGAGGTAAGACTGACTGGTCTATAGCTTCCCAAGTCCTCCTTCCTCCCTTTTTTGAAAATGGGAACCAAATTGGCCCTTTTCCAGTCCTCTGGCACCTCACCAGAGCAGCACGAGTGCTCGTAAAGCCGTGCCAGGGGTCCCACAATGACCTCTGCCAATTCCCTCAGCACTCTGGGGTGGAGATTGTCAGGACCAGCTGATTTAAATACATCCCGTCCCTCCAGAAGTTCCCCGACTAGATCCTCACTGACCCTAGGCCCGGGTGCGCCTCCCCCGGGGCCTGAGGGGGTCCGAGTGGGGGGGGGGGGGTGACCCGGTCCCTGCTCAAGAAAATGGAGGCAAAGAAATTGTTAAATAGGTTCAGTCTTAAAAGGGGAGGTTGGTACCAACACAACAAAGGACTAAATCCTGGTCCCCAACTCATGGTGGAGGCATGTGGGTAGGCTTTTTAGGGTGTGAGTAGGCTTTTTAGGATATTCCATCTCTGGACTGCTCAGATTGCAAGGCAGAAGGAGCTGAGGCATACCATGGCCAATGAAGCCACTAAGGGAAGAAGGAATCGGAGTAAATATACTTCCTGGAGTGGCCTGTATGGGCTGTAAGAAGTGTATTTCATCAGCATTAGATGTTTTTCACTGAGGTCTGCAGGACTTTGTCAGAAAGGATCACAGAATATCAGGAGCGCAAAAAGAATCATGTTGGCCATCACAGATGTCTGTACCACATGCTGAACCCTTTCCATCACCTGCTAACCCCAAAACTGCAACAGTCTGAAAATAGCATTGCTAGTTTGAATAATCAATACAAAAATATTTAAAGACTTCTGAAAGGGATTGACTCTCCAAAGCCAATGTAAAGCAAAGATGCGGACAAGGATGATACAAGATGTATCGTGTTATCTAACTACTGCTGAATTGACATCAGTATCTTACTGTAAGCAGGCTGTGATTTAGAGCCAGTGCTTGTATATACATAGCTTAGTGCATTTTCTTTTCTTTTCTTTTCTTTAAAAAAAAAAACAAAACACAAACCTAGCACTCTCTGTGCCTGACAAAGGTGTCAGCAGTCGCTTTGTACAATTCAATTTTCAAGACTGGAGCCAAAAAACTCAGATTGGTTTGTTTAATTGAAAGCCTGGATCTTTTTTGTTAGTTACTTAACTGTTTGCTTTTCTCTGTTAGTACAAATAAGAAAAGATTTCCATTATATTTTTTCTGTAGTCTTTTTTATTATATTGGAGAGGTAACTGGAAAGGAAAAAAATATTTACACTAGTTGTGCTGATAAATTGATAAGCTTGTCATGTAAAGAAACATGAAATCTTCTGAAACTCTGAGAAGTGTGTCACTTGCTGTTGTAGGCAGCCAGGCATGCAAAAACCCTTACAGATCAGCAAGGTATTTCAAAGTGAAAATTGCCACGATGGGAAACCAGTCTGAAAGGACAGAGGTTTGGTCCATGTGTCATATGTGCGTGCAGGGCAGTGAGGGCATTCAGTGGTCTGACTCTTCTTTCTGCCTTGGGCTGTACAATTTTCAGATAGCTGTTCTTATTCACTTCTCACCTTAGCAATAATTATAGCTGGAATGCTGGAAACTGAGTGGTACAGGAGTTTGGTTTTAAGTCTTATGAAAAAGTATTTTAAGAAAATCACAGTCTCATTGCCAGTTTAAAAGCATCAGCATGCATGTTACCATGTTGGGGTTGATTATTAAGAAGGAAAGCTCCTAAAAAGGCTCCATGGGGAAAACCCCACGCAGAGAATCAGGTGCCGGCAAATCTTTGAGCAAGTATTATAACTTCTCACTCAGCAGTTTGATAATGTTGTGCTCGGAGCTATAGAAATACCTCAAATAAATACTCCTCAGCACAGGGTGACAAAAGGAATTGAAGACTAAAATATACAGAATCACTGCCGGAGCCATTAATCTGCTCAGCTTTTCTCTCCTCTTTGCCAAGGTATCTAGTACAGTGTGTTCTCAAGTCTCTTATAAACCCATGATCCAGGCTTTGGGCCTGCTCCCAGCAAAGTGAATGGCAAGATTCCCACTGACTTCATTGCCAACACTCATATTGGCTTCAGTGCCAGCAAGGCCAGACTGATTTTTTTCCCCAAGAATAAGTGCAAGAAGGCTTGATTAGAAGACTAATCAAGTCAACCTTGATTAGTCTTAGATCATACTAGTCTTAAGTAGGGGCCTAATCCAAAACCTGCTGCTGCTGGTGGAAGGACCAACCATGTCTTCAGTCAACTTAATCCCCAAGCTCCCTCTTATTCTGCTAGGGCCTGGCCTGGGAGGGCTCTTCAGAGACCTGGGGTGAAACAATACTGACTTTTTTGTCTTTGCCTCTAGCCTGTTTGTCCCCAGTTCTAGTGGGGCGAGTCAGTCGAACCTGCAGTAATATACAACCATTGTTTGAGCAATAGCTTAGCATTCTCGAGAGACTTCTCTGAGCTGGGTGTTTTTCAGGGTTAGTGCCAAATGTCCCACAAAATGATGAGCGATGACATTGCCAAACAAACCCCTAGAGGTTTGCTTCTGCTGGCATAAGAAAAGGCAGGCTCACCAGAGCAGTAATGACCTGAAGTGTATCGACACGCAGAAATCTTGCTAACGTTCCCTCTGGCTGTGATGGACTCTGGATTAGACCTGCAGATATTTGTACTGTTTTGACTGCTAAAAACAGCAGCTAACCTGGGTTAAAAGCTCGGGAAGCAAGATTTATAGCTGTTTTGCATTGTGGGAGCCCTGTCAAGGCGCTGAAACAGTGTAAATGAATCTGGGCCATTTGTTTGCATTCGTCTTCTCAGTTTTGCTAAGCCTTTTTATTTATTTTTCTTGAATATGTTCACATGTATCTTTGTGCCCACACAGCACCTAACACAGTCAAGCTCCGAGAAGCCTCCTTTGAAGACTGTGGAGCCAGGGCTCCTTTATTTTTTTAAACAAATCTTGCACCCGAAGCTGAGGAATGCAATGCCCATGCTTGTTTAAATGAGAAAAGTACCTGACTTTGTACAACGTCACCTTTCCTCAGGTTGTTTTTGATTTTTAACCATCCTTTTTCTTTGCTTTGCCCGACACCAAAGCAGGGAATTATTTTTTCTGACACTCTTCTGTAAGGCTCAGACACCATGTGCCCCCAAGCAGTCAAAAACCAGCTGCACCAGCTTTATTTTTATTTTTGGAAGTCAGCTCTGGGGGAACCGAAATACTTTCTGCAGTCTTTGTCATATTTGTTCAGGTTTTCTGGTTATTCTGCTAAAACAGGAAGCTCTGAATCGGTATATTTATCAGCCTTTACAGTAAGTGGCTCCTTGTTTTCCCCACAAAGTTGGGGCCAGGTACTGCCCCCTTTACTTAAAGCGAGCAGTGCACTAATCTGCAATGGAGACTT
>JAGPOW010001661.1:1771897-1800680 GCA_030014935.1 Caiman crocodilus
AGGGTGTGATCCCACCTGTTGTGGCTTCCTGGTAGATGGGTTTTTAAAAGGGTTGCATCTCCCATTCTCATCTCCATGTGCACCTACACAAAGACAGGAAGAGGAGCGCTGGCAGCAAGACTGAGAAGCTCTTACTCTGATCTCTTTTGTATGTAACAGCCCAGAAGCACCACTCCAGCTGTGGTGCCTCAGCTGGAGGTGACAGACCAACAAGCGCCTCTGACCTATTTCCCGTGGCCACAGCCCATCTCAGCATTACCAGCATCAACCCTGCAGTATCAGCCAGCTTCCTCCACGCTTCCTGGGCCACAGTTTGTCCCACTTCCCATCTCCATCCCAGAGCCAGCCCCACAGGAACTGGAGGACGCGAGAAGAGTGATCAACACACTGCCCATTGAAAAGCTGCTGCTAGAAGATGACGACAACGATACGTACGTTTTAAATAACACTCTCTCTGTTGAAGGGCTTTAAAGTCATGTATTTGGGGCCTGCTGCTGCTTTCCTCACTCACCCAAAACTCCAACTTTCAACACAAGTTTTGAGTGAAGAAGAAAAGTAGCTTTGGGCCATTTTGTTTCTCCTTAAGATGTTCCTGGCATTCCCCATTACTGTTCCCTTGTTATGAAAATTGAACTTGCAGTGAAATTCCTCTGTATGCTGAGGATGAGGCTTACGCATCATTAATGTGCTTACCATATTAATGCTTCCAAATTGGGTACATAGATTTGGTGTCGACTGTCCACACGTGGTGAGTTTCATCCTGGGATGTGCAGGGTGGTCTCACACTGACGCAGGTGTTTTGGTAGCACGTTTGCTAATGCTGTAGTCCCCTTTTGT
Source organism: Caiman crocodilus (assembly GCA_030014935.1). Classification (NCBI taxonomy): domain Eukaryota; kingdom Metazoa; phylum Chordata; order Crocodylia; family Alligatoridae; genus Caiman; species Caiman crocodilus. Next base: position 1,772,735 of record JAGPOW010001661.1, read on the forward strand.
AGCGTGTGGTAAGACAGATTTGCCTACAAAAGAATTAGCAGGTTTAATTTGCGGGTCTATTTTCTAGAGCTCTGCCTAAATATTATGTAGATCTATCTTTGCTTTGTTCACTCCACCAGCTCCACTTCCACCATTAAGTTGTTTCAGAAAAGGTCAGTGACAGTGCTGGGCCTGAAATGACAAATCCTTGTAATTAGACAGTCTTTGGAAAATATTCGTTCTACATTTAGGAATAGTTCCACTCCTGTGTAAGCACAGCTTGGTAGCCAAGTAAAAGGTTGATATCAGAAACAGAACCGCTGAGACATGGGGCTGAGCTGAGATGCAGCCGGTGCTCTGTATTGTTACAGAGCTGCCCCCAAAGAATTGGGCACTTGCATCCTGATTTCATTCACTGAACATGGTGACCAAATTCTCAGACACCTCTTGACCCAGAGCAGCAGAATCAGCCCAGAGCTGTTAAACAGCAGTGAAGTACTTCCATGCGAAATGTTTCCCCATAACATTAGTGCATGGCTGTCCTGTAGTGGCACCCACAACAGACCCTGGGTTCATACCAGTCAAGGGAAGTTCTGCAAGGTGCAGGTCCATGACAGAAGGTCGTGGAAATAAATGACCTGCTAAAAAAGTGCAGGTGGGTGGCAATGCAGGCAGCTGGCAGCACTGCAGTTCCTTCTCTTACTCTTGAGCCTTAGCCATTGGAATGATGATATATCATCATGATGTATGATACAATATCCCCTGAAACTGGGGATGGGCCATGTTAAATACCAGAGCTGTTGAGGCCTCTAATGTATCTTATCAATATTCCTAGTATTAGAGAGTCTTTTAAAGTCATGGGCCTGAACAGCACCATTATGCTGGTTTATTTTTCTTCCCTGGAAAGCAAGCAGCATGCACTTCCCTTTGTAATGCAGTTGTAAAGATCATTATTGGTGTTCAATAGTACCATGCCACAGACCAAGATCCTTGCAGGAGGCTGTATCTCTTTTAGCATTTGCTAATTGTTTCTTGGATTTCCAAGGGAGTCCCAGCTGATGAACACAATTTCTCTGGGTTTTTCTGCTTCACAAAGCCCAGGATCTTCAGATGATTCTATATTTGGAAGAACATTTTGGACTGAATTTATTCAAAGGGCTGCTCCCTCACACTGTCATGACCTGGTGTCCAGTGCTACATTTCTTACCCAGGCAATATTTCAAATGGCATCTCAGATTTTGCCTGAGTAAGGACTACAGGATGAGGTTGAAAGTCCATAAGAATTTCAAAGCAGGTTTCAAAATTAACTATTGGCAAATCTAAAGGATTTAAGCATCAGATCATATCAGCGATCATACAGTTGTCTGAAAACTGCAGTCATTTTGGCTTATTGATGATACTAGTGGCTTAAATTTGCAGAAAAACCCAGCAAAGAAATTAACTAGCAGAGGCTTGGTTCACCACTGTTTACTCCAGGTTTGCAAAGACAGCCAAGTTATCCTGGTCTAGGACTGGGGTGGCACAGTTGTGAATCAGACCTGAGGTTGCTACGATTTGTGTTAACCTTCTTTGAGTTTCTTGTATGTAAAATCCCCTGGTGTGTACACAGTGATGATGTGTTGTCTGTGAATTTCTTTCTGGGTTGTTCTGTTAAATGAAAAAAAAAAAAAAAAGAAAAAAAATCTCAATAAAGATCTACAGTAACTTTTCTATGCCTAGAGTGTTTTCTTTTCCTAGCTGTGGCATTTGGCACACAATAACCATGCTGGTCTGAAATCAATAATGTTAGCTTGATAGCATATTTGCAGAAATATAAACAGGGATTAGTGATTTGGCTTTGCACTGATTTTTTAAATATAATGTACACTGAACACAGATGCCAAGACCTGAAAGTGGTCTCAAAACCTGGCTCTCTGGAGTAGTCCTTACTCTTGCAAGTCATGCCTCTGTTCATGTTTGTATCATGATGCCTGTTATCTCTATCCCTGTAGTGCCTACAGGCTTTCAGCCAGCGTGGGGCATGTCACCCCAGCCTCTTTACAAACACATAGCAGGAGATGCCTCCTGTCTTGAAGGGCCTGAACTCTCAATGGAGAAGATAGACGAGTCAAGCATCCGGGTGGAATAAAGCTGAGAGGTCTGCTGACCTCCAGTCCAGTGGTTTATCTACCTGCTAGATCCTCACCTCCTAAGGAAGACAGAAAAGTTTGGCATGATCGTACATTGGCAGGATCAGGCCAAACTCTGCTGGTACAGCTGAAGCTCCACCGTGAAGCTGTGTGATGTTACCGCAACAGACAATTGGCCTGTGCAATAACTTTGAACCCTGATTTGTTTCCTTCATATTGTGTCAGCCCTTTTGAAAGCAGATTCCTTTTTGGTAATTTGGCCAAGTTAACTGGCACCCTAATGCAGTTTGATGGATTGATAATGCATTAAGGTTTCAGCACCTTTGTATTTTTTCTCTTGAGGTTGAAAGTCCACATACTTTAGCTGACGCACTCCCTAACATGGCCCTGGTCCCAGTAGCCTTCATTCCATGCAGATGTCTCCTTATTCTGGCAGAAATAATCTGTGCAAGAAGTGAGGGGGTGTGGGTTAGAAATCAGACAAGCAGTTAACCTTTGCAGGCCTTTTCAGACACGGTAAAATATGGGCCTGGAACTGAGGCGACTGCAAAGAGCAGAACAGAGTCAACTATGAAAACAATTATTTGTCCCTCATCTTTTAAGGGGAACTTGCAGGATAACATTTTGGAATGAGAAAGCAGGCCAGCAGAATGGCAATACCACCAATGCCCACCATCTGATATTTCCCATTATGGAAATTTTAGATCCTAATTTCCTTTCGGTACACACAGCTGGAGAGTCCAGAGTCCCCTGCATAGAGCCACAAAGCAGAGGTTCTGTACAACTTAACCACAGGGCTGACCCATGCCGAGGCAGTGATCAGTGTCTTTATTTGCTGTCTTAGAATTCTACATATTTATGCAGCTAAAGGTATGAGGGCGTACACGCTGGCAGCTGCAGAGCGGATGAGAGAACTGCGAAGACTCGATGCCAAGGAGCACAGAGGAAAGGTAAATTTTTTTACCTTTTTTATTTTTAAACCAGGAAACATGCCTTTTTCCTGGTAAAATCAGAAGTGCAGCCTTGGGGCCATCCATGGTTTTTAATTCCATTTCGTGTCTACCATAAAACACCTGGAACACAAGTAATGGGGGTGAATTGCTTGGGGGTGAATTTCACCCTGGGAACAGTGCAAGATTTGCTTCATGGCTTCAAGCTGGTAGCTCAGGCAGGTCAAGCTTCTGTCTCTCCCTCTACTCTAGACCAATACGGCTACAACCTGGATACCTGACCTATCCCAAGAGGCATATTGCACTCTGCCGGGAGCTCTCTCGAGCAACAGGAGGGTTCATTCTTCCCTGCACCGACTCTACTTCCAGCCCCATTTTCTTTTGTTGGTAATCTGTCATGCTGTTGCCAGAGTCTTGCATTATATTTGTTTTGGTGCTATTTTCAGACTCCTCTGTTGGTGGCTGTAACTGCCAAGCAGCCAGCCATAGTCAATGATTTGCTACTGACAGGGGCAGATGTCAGTGCTGTTGATGACAAAGGGCAATCGGCTTTACACCTTGCCGCGACATATGGCTATGCACAGGTCCTCCAGGTAAGAAGGGTTTTATGATTTTAATGGCACACACTGTAAAAAATGCAATAACATGGCATGACTGATTGAGAGATCCAGGTCTAGCAGAAATGGGGGGGTCAGACTAGATGGCCTGCTCTAGGCCCCTTCTGACCCTAGATACTATGAAACTATGAAGAAATGCCTCCAGGGTAAAGATGTCCGGATGTAAAGATCTTTGACTTATTTTCATGCTTTCTATTCACAAAGTTGAAGCCTATTTGCAGTGAATCCACCACTTGCCACTGTTGGAGATGGGATATGGGGATAAATAGACCATTGTTCTGACCCTGTGTGACAGCTCTCATACTCTTATGCTACACTTTAGCCTTTCGCTTCCAAGGAACTTGTTGTATCACATCCAGATGGCAGTCGTAATTCATAATCTGAGTTCTGGGCCAAACCCTGTAGTTGAAATCTAGGTATATTATTTATATTGTATTAGTACCCAGAGTCTCAATCAAACCTGGGCCTTTTTGGACTCTGCTTTATATAAACATGTCAAACACATGCTCAGTGCTTTGAGCCCCTGAGTTAGTTTGCTGGTGGAAGAGACAATGAAAAGGTGTAAAAACCAAACAGAAGGAGACATTTTTGTTTGTATTTCAAAGGGCATATGTACACAACAGACCTCTTCCCGCACAGCTTTGTTGTGGGACATGAGCCCTGATGGATTGGGCTATGCCAGCAAAATTCCCTACACAGTCCCTACCCATACGGCTCAGCTAGGCTGGTACAGCTCATTGTGCCTAACAGCTAGTGGTAGATAAAGCTATATCAAGAGCAGCTTTGCCAGTATAATCTACATCCACAATGGAAGCACTTTGCCATGACAGTACAGCAGCATTCTTACACGATGGGCATGTCTACACATGCATTTACGCTGGCTTCAATTTACTGTGAAGTAAGCAGGAATAGGCTGGTATCTACGTGTGCAGGTGTTAAAGTACATTAATGTTGTGTGTGGACTGATTTAGGACTCATGTTAATCCCGAGTCAGTCCACACACGCCATGTTACTGCACAATAAGGAGTCTACACGTGCGTAACTGTGCAGTAACTAATCAGACGTAAATGTGATACCTGCATGATGCAGGTATCAAATTTATGCTCAAGTCAGCATAAGACACCATATTTACTGTGCAGTATGGGTGTGTAGATGCACACCCATACTGTGTAGTAATTTTGGTTACTGTGCAGTAAATACATGTGTAGGTGTGCCCGGTGGCAATGTTTAGCGGGCTACAACTGTCCTGTTTCACAGCCTGATTCTGATGCCCTTCCTCACACTGAAGAGCACCATAGTCTTCTATTGATTTCAACAGGATTTCTTGCAGTGCAAGGTGCTTCACAGCATGGGCGTCTAGTTCAGAATCTGACCCCTTAACAGGTCATCATTTGCTAATAGAAGCCCTTTGTCTCTCTCTTTCTCTCTCTCTGTCTCCAGTCCACTCCCAGTATAGGCAGCTTATGGCAGAAAGTTATGGCCACTGTACTGATGGGATTTCACTAGGCTTGGGGCCACATTTCTTCTAATGGCGGGGCCTCAATGTGAATGAAGAGTGTAGCAGGATCATGTCAGTTCTAGCAGTTGAATTCCATCACCAACTAACTGCACATCACACACTCTAAGTTAAGTCATGAGAAGGAAGTTGATGTGTAACATAATGGGTGCTTAAAACAACATGCCTTTCCTTCGGTTTAACAAAGTGCTGCGTCCTCAACAGATGCACTTCTGGTGAGATGCTTGTAAAACCTACAGAATGCTTTTCTTCATCTTGTTCACTGGAATACTTTTGCCCTGTTCTTGTTAGATGAAAGGCTTCTATGCAGTATTGTGCTAACTCAATCACCACAAAGTCCTGAATGTTTCCACATGACTCTTTCTGCATCCGATCCAAATGGTGCTCCTTTCTCTTGGAGTATTTAACCACTTTTATAAGTTTCTCTAGCAGGCCACCCCAGACGTTATAATCAGATGTGTTTGTATCACCCTGTCATGTTTCCCACATAAAAATGTTATGATATGAATATTTCCAGTGCCAATTGACCTTTAGGAAATAAAGAGCTTGTTAATTATTGCTTTCCAAGACAACTCGGAATATTTTTGCATTCACATTACAGAGACAGGAGAGGGGTTTAAGAGGCTTGGAATTTTACTGTTTGTTAGCTGAGAATTTCAATACACGAGTTTCCTTTTCTGGGAGGCATTGGCTACATTTTAGGGTGGTTAAATTTAGACTCAGAGGAGCTGATATTAAGTCCTCTTTTGAAGGTTTAGATGGAGCCTTATGCCTTGTCCAGCAGTGAATTTCAACCTTCATGACCTAGATCCACGAGACTAAAAGCCAGTGATGGCTGGTGGCTGAGTTTAAAACCAAAAAATAGTTACCTTATTTCTTGCCCAGCTGTAGTTTTAGCCAGTTGAAATTCCTGCTAATCGGTTGGCTCTGTTCAAAATGTTTGTGGGTGCTTTGATTTTTTGTGTTAGACAACACTTGCTGAGAAAGTTCTCCTGTGCTTCCATCAACTCCAGGTTATAATGTCATCAGGCCTTCCTCTGGACCTAGAAATGAAGGATTTTGAAGGTAAGGCCAGTTGAGTTTTACCCTTTCCCCCCGTAGTTCAATGTTTATGCTGGAATAATAAAAATAAATAATCATTCTGATGAGTATATGGGGCCCAGATTTGTAGCCAGTGAAGGCTGAAGGAGCTGTAGGCCTCACAGGTTTTGATCAGGAAAAACTTAATCATGTTCTGACATCCTGTTTTATTCACCGGTGCTTAAGCAGATGCTTACAGTTAAGAACACACTACCTGAATGGAGGCTGTAATGGAGTATAGAGGGCTGTATAACAGGGAATAGAGTATAAAGAGGTCTGGAATCAAGATGAGTGTAGGTGCTGTCCATCCTGCATCCTCCAAACCAAGCTGACATTAGGACATTGGGTTAGGGACAGACATTACACACAAACTGATATAAGTGATTGGAAACTGGTTCAAATCTGCAACACAACAGAAGTTCAGTGCATATAGCTTTCAAAATGGCCGGAACCAGTTTAAGATAAACCTAGTAGAGATGTAGTGTCAAACTTAACTGATTTAGATTGAATTGGTTTATTAAACTCCTGTCCCAGATCCCCTCCAGATTCAAGTTGACTCACAGTCCCCCAGCATCCCAGAATACTTTGCACCTCCCCTGCAACCCCCACCCTTGCAGGGTGGAAAGACTAGCCTTGGCCTAAGGTGTTTGCTCCAGCTGATCTGGGAGGCATGCTGTAGTGCTCCCTGGCTTCTGACCTGGACCACTGCAGGCCTGTGGCTGTATTTCCAGAATCAAAACTGAATGTCTGTTCACCTGCATATCGGTGCAATCTACCCAGCTTAGACTAACCTGAGAAGATTGAATAGATTCAACCTTGGACTTCTTGAGTGTCTGTACGTAGCCTGGTTGCTTTGGGTTAATTGTGCACCGGGATCCTCCAAGAACACCGTGACCCACACTGGGAAAATAGCTGAGAATGAGGCCAAGATCTAGAGCAAGCGCCAGTGACTACATAGAATTGGCTTTAATTGTGCCATGTCTATGCCAGTCCACCCAAGCAAGGTGCTTCACCCCCAGAGGGGAGAAGTGAGACCTCCCAACCTAGGTCTAGGACTAGATGCAACTGGCAGAGGAAACACCCAGTTAAATAGAGGAACATGGAGAGTGACCTCTTTCCAGCATTTAATAGTCAGTTTGGTTCCCTGGTACGGGTGGCATTTAAAATCCAGGTGAGAGACTCACTCTGCGACTTGGCCCTTGAGGTCTCTATGTCTTGGAAGCACATCATGCATACGTGCAAATCCTTTGTCCCTCACAAATTCAGGAAAGAAAACACTTTTCCCTTCTCAAGCCGCTATTCTGTGGAAGCCAAGTAAACCTTGTTTTATTTTCTTGAAGGCCACACTCCACTCCACTGTGCCGTCCTGTCCCACAACTCCCTGCTCCGCGAGCAGCGCTGCCACTTCATGATAACAGAGGACCGGGAAAAAGAACTCCAGCACCAGATGGAGGAGGTGCAATTGTGCATCCATCTTCTGGTGCACATGGGAGCATCTATCTACAGTCGGGTATGCAGGGAATGCCTTTGCTTTGTGGGACTTCACTGGTATCCCATTGTAATGTAACAGCAGCATTGGCAAGCCTGAGAGACGTCTCCAAAACTGGACTCCGAGCCTACAGAGTAACATTTGTCTGCTCCAGACACTAAACTCTGCGCCTTACGTTCTTACTGGAGCAGGAGGAAAAAATGTCAGTGAGAAAAGGAAGTAAATTACTTGCAAGAACAGTGACCTGTTTTTCAGCAAGCTCTAGCTTACACCAGGGAAGCTTAAAAGCAGCGGGAGAGGTGGAGCAGAGGGAGATGGTTACAGGAAGCTCTGAAGCCAATAAACTGCAATGCAGCTGCAGTCTGATTAGCTGTTCTATTGGACAGATTTCAGAGTGATACAGTATGCAACGCATCTAATTGCTGTTCTGCCTTTCATAAACTATAAACTATTCCTATTCTGTTTATACTAAGGCCAGAGTGGTGTGTGTTTTATTACTATTGTCCTGCTCAGATTATTTATGATGAGCTCAGGTCACAGAAATTAGAGCAAGGCTATGTTGTCAGTATATTATCAAGTGGAGCCAGGAGCTCCATTCTCTTTCAGCTCCTGACTCCTTTCCTAAAGCTTTGTGTTGTGCTGTTTTATTTTTTAACAGGACGTTAAAAGCAACAAGACGGTCCTTCATTACACAGTACAGGATGGGAATGTCTCCCTGCTCAAATATTTCCTAGAACTCAATGCTTTCAAGTCCAAGGATTTTGTCAACAGTAAGGTGAGTTAGGAAATCTTGTGGTCCATAATATGCACAAACCAAGATGACCAGGATGGATTTTAAATTTAAAATCAGTATTATAACTGTATTCCCTGTTGGAAATTACTGTATGCAGACATAGCAGACTGTCCAAACTAAACGGCACATCAGCTCTTCCAAGCAATCTTGAACCCATGCACTCTGCTCCTGTTTGTGGACCTTCTACCTGGCATCATGGAGGAAGCTTAATGCAGAAGCCAGTTTTGGAGCTTTTCATCTTGACCATGTAAAAAGTCCTATCATTTCCAGAAAAAGAAACAATTATTTGGGACAAACAAAATGTCTCATTAGACCCCAAACAAATGTTTCATTAGGCCCATTTGTTTTCAGGGCTTGTATTTCTTCTTTTAATTTTAAAGCCAAGTTTTACTAAATTTGTCTTCGCACCCTTGTTTCAGAGCAAGAAAGCAAAAAGGTTCATTTCTAAAATGCCAACATAGCAACGTTTCAACTTTTCTCATTTTTCTGGATAAAACTCTTGGCTGAATTTGATCCAAATTAATGTATGGTTTTGGTTGATCTGAACCTGCATGTCTCAGCAAGTAAACGATCCATTTGGAAAATTTCCCTCAACTCTGACGCTGAGTAGCATTATCAAAATGCAGACACTTCTTATGATAAGTGATGCAGTGAGTGAGAAAGATAAGCAAGGAAAGGGCAGCGGTTACTGGGTGAAGGTTATGTGCAAGATTGTGTCACACTGCAAGTGGAGGAAACAGCTCTGAAATGGTGCAAAGTGCCTCTGCCTGTCCTGGTGTGACTATCAGAAACACGCACAGCATGCCCATGCACATGACTATGAGGTTCACACACAGCAGACCTCCTTGAAACCAGCATTGTACCTGGCATGCAGTGCCCGAGCAAGATGTGACATCCACTAGACCTAACCTTCCATCAGATACAGAACAAGGCTGTCTCCTGTATACCTAGTCTTCACCTTTTCTGGTCTATGTGGTTCACAGTTGCTGTGAGCAAGCCTTGTGCTGGCCTCATCTCCTGAGCTTTAGCAGACAGTCCACGGGCCATATTTTGTTGGGTCTTGAGTCATAATAGCAGTTAGCTGTCATGTTCCATATCATTGCCTAGTATAAATGGGTGAAATATTGTTGGCTTCAGCATGATTTTTCCTGTTTATCCCAGGTGATGCCTGGCACAATCAGTTAAGTGTATGCCTCTCAGCTTTTATACAGAATTCTTGTTTCTCCCTTTCGGCAAACGCCCTCAGTCTTGCACAACGTTTCCTTCTCCAGTGCAACATTTCTCCACCTCGGACTACATCCCAAGTCTTTGCCTAAAATCAAAATGTCCCTGTTCCTCCCTTTAAATGGGAGGTTTGTCCACGTGCAACGTGTACTTGTCAGCATCCATTCCTGAGGAATGAGGAAGGACTTATATGGCTAATGTCACAAAATTAACTTATTGTGTTACAGAGCCAGGGAGGAAGCTTTAGAGATCACTGTTAGCATGGATGAGATCCTGGTGTGAATCAAGGAGCACTGCTGACACAAGCAGAGGATCCCATCTTACACACCCATGTACTCAACAGTTAAAATTTTGCTGCCCAGTCATGAGCATACCAGAGTGACTTGTCACTAGTGGGGTTTGCTTCTTAGTCTGAAACAAGATCTTGAGGAGGAATCTACCTTATCTAATATCCTTAACAGTTCTCTACATGACTCAGCATCCCAGAAGATTTGTATTCATTGCCATTAACCTGGTGAGGTCAGCTTTGCCTTTCGCCCTGCAAATTTCTGTTTGACTAGGGACGGCTAGTGCCTTCTCCTTGTGTGCCTCAAGACAATTATCCTTCTTTTCGTGGTCCTCATTCCTCCTTTATCTCTTAGGACCCATTATGCAGGCAAGAGCTTGTCCACTGGGGTCTGAGGTCTGATGCTATCTCCTGATTCTAATCTTTAGGTTCTTTTGACATCGATAGCATCACCTTGGAGTCTAATTGAACTGCAGTGTCTCCAGCAACCAGAAGGTCTCTGGATTGGGATCCCTTTCTGTGCTAAGGAATTTGGAGCCAACCCCTGCCCCTCTTCTGCTGTTCCAGGGAGATGCAGCAGACTGGTCAACTGATTTTGTTAATTTTTATGCAGCTCCATCACCCTGACCCACCACTGCTTCAGGCCTCCTTTGCTCTTTTTACAGATCTAGTATGGGAGTTTAGAGGGTCCCATTTCTGTCTGGCTTTCTCCCATTTCCCTGTAGCAGCTTGTCAAAGGAAATGTCCTTTTAATATTTCCTAGCTATTGAGGTCAGGAGTAAGACATCCTAAGCAGATATTCAGGGATGTTATACTGAGTGCTTGATGAAAAGCCCAGTGAGATGAATGGGTTTGTTTTCTGAGGCCGTTTCTCAAGCCTACATAAGCACTTGACGTGGTAGATAGGAAGGGGTCAGAGACACACAAGGAGCAGGTTCTGGATTATAGATGGCCTTTGTTGTCCGGTTTTAACTTGATTCTTTTGCTGGCATCTCTTGCTACGATGTTGAAGTCATGCCTGTGTCTGCAGGTCCGAACTTCACCAGGATACTGACTAGTAGCTAGTAGTTGAGATGCTCTCTTTTGACTGGCCTGGCTCATAACCTGCCAGCTTGTGGGCATTCAGCTGTCTCTTGCAGTACAAAAAAGATCCAGTCTAGCTCCAACTGAAGTCCATAGAAAAGTCCCAATGAAAGCTAGATCAGACCTTATATGGGTCAGGTTGTTTGTTTAATTCTTGTTTCTTGGAGATATCACTGGATCTGCCCGTAGACTGCTATCAAAGACACAGCAGGCAAGCACAGATGTTTCATTTTTAATGAGAAGCCATATAAATAGCTAAGCAACCGTCACTGTGTTTTATAGAAAGGTTAAGTTGACACAGTAGATTTGCTTGTAAAAATACCTTACATTGGAAGTTGTTTTCCTAAGACAAGCTCGTAACAGTTTCAGATTTATTTGCTATTTCATTGTGCATTTTAAAATATCTTTTGCCTCACTCATGTACCTGATATAGAAATACTTTGGTATTTTTTTTATTATTATTATATTAGTAGTATGTCAATGGACAAATAAAATAGGCAGGCAATATGAATGAAGAGAGCAGCAGAGCAGCATCTATCGATTGTAAAAATATGTAGCTGGTTAAATTCATGATAATGTTCACGGAGTTTCATAAATAATGCCTTGTCACATATTTATTTTATTAATTATTTCTCATCACACTCTTAACTCTACTAGCTATGCATAGCTACAGATGTCAGCTCCGTCCTGTCCTTGAAACTCAACCTATTGCTATACATTCCCGCGCCACCTAGCGACCCGGCAAGGAAATAGGTTGTATTTTAAGAACGTATATGATGATGAACAAAGGACCAGATTCCAGAAGGCACTTGAGCCTCTCTTCAACTTTAAGCATGTGCTTAGTTAGGGTAGAAGCTAAACTTATCTACGTGCTTTAGGTCTCTCCTGAATAAGGATGCTTTCCACAACTGGAATGCTGGCCACAACGTTTTCCCCCTAAAATAGCCACAGGACAGCTGCATGTAGTGCATCCACATTGCACCACATTTTAGCATGTTTAGGTTTAACCTAGCTTCTCCACATTTGCCTTTTTCATGGCCATCAAATACTCTCTAAGTGGCCTCTCTTTCTAAACTACTGATCTGGCCCATGCCACATAGCCTGCAAACCTCTGCAAAATCAGATCTTTCTGTTTGGGAACTCTGATTGTTGGGTTGTTCATGTGCACACAAGGCTTAAAGCATCACAACCCTCAGTCAGCTGTATTGTTTCAGAATCACTGTTACCCCAGATCTAGAGCAATCCTATTGCGCCACGGCAGTCAGATTAGGCAGGATACCCTAGAGCTGCCAGTCTCTTTCAGCCTTCTCATCTCTACCTTGATAATTCTCCATGTTATAAACCCAGAGTAGGGAAGGGAGTGGTGCACTTTATTCCTGGCCCTGACTATAAGATGTGCCCCTAGGCTCACGGGAACACAGCTTTGCACATGGCAGCTGCCCTCCATCGTGACAAAAACCAGGAAGAAATTGTCAAGCTGCTCCTAGACCATGGGGCAGACCCAAGCATCAGAAACTTGGACAATGACCAGGCAATTCACATGGTGCCGGCAGGAAAGGCTGGGGATCGGGTAAGCATAACATCCCATGTGTAGTGTATATGTGTTAAACAGATATCATTTCTCTGTAAATACATGCACCTCTAGGGAGGTAGTAAGGATGAAATAGGCCAAAATTTCCCTTTTGCTCCAGTGCGTTTCACTCCACTTGTGCTCCATTCAGGGCAGAGTTTCTATTAGGCTCCTGCTGCAGTTGCCGTTGCTATTGTAAGTTGTAAGGCCCAGATTGTAAGGGCATCATTGTTTTTTGACTGTGTTGGTTTTCGTGGGGAGGCAGCTTGAAGCCCTCAACAGGGGCCAGATTTTGGACGATGCAGAATGACTCCTCTCCGCAAGAGCAGGTCCCTAGAGGTGTCTCCAGTGGGGACCCACAATTACTAGTCACTTTAGAAAAATCTTGACCCAAATCTGGCATTCCAAGGGGGTTCCCAGCCTCCCTTCCCCCCTGCTCTGAGCAGCAGCACAGAAGAGTGTCGCTGCTCAGCAAAACCAAGGAGCAATTCCTAGCTCTAGTTCTGCTATGATTGCTCCTGGTCAGAGTGAAGAAGAACTAGAACAGCTCTCCAAAGCAAGTGGCAAAGCCAGGGCCTGCTAAAGGTGATGGGAGTAATTCCCCAAGCAATGTCCTCTCCTAAACACGCATACAATCCTCTCTGCATTAGCAGGGAGGCCCCATTACAGCAAAATGCTGCTAGGATCATGTCAAAGTATGTGCAGACAAAGACACGTCCCTCCTGTGGTAGCTCCAAAAGCGAGGAACACAATGCAGGGATTAACCGGTGCTCTGAGGAATGCTGAGAAATGTCAGCACCTGGCTCTTCTGCAAGGGAAAGATTCGGTCTTTGCACGTCTGCGAGAGGCTACCTGAGCCCAGTGTAATCTGTGTGGGACTGCATGCGCCACAGACACGACCACATACGATTTCCACGATTCTGTTCCATTCTATTATTTGTTCATGTGTTTTGTAGGTCAGGCATTTGCTGAAGAAAGGCCGGGTCACATCAACGCTCGCATCCTGCCGTCGAAATGCCCGATGCTAGATGGCCTGCAACTTTGGAGGGAGTATCTTGTGTCGTCTTTGTGATCATGCTGCCCCTCTTGCAGAGTCCGTGCTAGTAATTAACCACTGAAACAGCTCATCTTGTGGCCTGATGGTTTTCTTAGTCCACAGAGCCTTTAAATCGAGACTTGAATGGCTTTGTAGAAGAGGCGCTCTAGTCTGTCCATAAGTTGTGGAGCTCTGCACAGGCACTTCAGGATGAAATTCAATGGCTTGTTTTGTGGGAGCTCAGCCCCCTCTGCCTTTAAAATCCATGAAGAAGGAAAAGCTACGACTTCAGCTCTGAGAGCAAGTGTGCCACAGGCAAGTAGGTCAAGCTCATCTCTATATTTCAGAACCTCTGAACCAAAGGCGTCTAAAGGGAAGGTTCACCAAGTTGTCCTGCCGCGCTGTGCCTGGGAGCATGGTGCCAGTGTGGTGTAGTCGATGCTCAGCACACACCTGTGGATCTGGTTTCTTGCTCTAAGAAGGGAAAGCAGGAGCTCACAGAGCCAGGTCCCAACTAGCATGATTTGAATAGCTCCACTGCTGTCAGTACTGCTGCTCTGATTTACCTCTGCTGAAGATCTGGCTCAGGAGCTCTATTTAGCATTTCAGTAACTGGAATTCGCCACAGATCCTGTATATAAAACAACCAGGCCTCGCTGATCATATGGCCTTATCTTAGGCAAATCTGCAATGACTGGTGGGCCGCTGCCGCTGTAATCAGGCAGTTAAGGGGGACGAGGAAATCAGTTTCTCCTACAAAAGTCAGGTCGTGATGTTAAAGGGACCAGCAGAGATCACAGTGACTGGTTGATTCATTGCAAGTGCAAAGGCGAACATAGACTGCCGGTCGCATGCTCTAGCTGCTCCAAAAAGAAAATCAAAGCCTAAGGAAATCCATAGTTTAAGGCTCACTGGATTTTACTCTCAGGTTCAAATGTATTTAAATTTATATTTTATAAACCTGTTTAAGTAAAGAAAACCTACCCAATATGGTGAGCAATATTCAGGATACTCATCTGAGGTTTCAGCTCAGTACATCCTAGCAGGAACGATTGTTCCAGAAGCATTAAAATAAAAGAATTTAGATGCCTCCTTGGCTGCAACCAGGGACTGTGTAGCATGTGTGATGGGGGGTGCCAAGAGCCCCCACAAGAGACATACAGGACATGGAAGACAACAGAAATAAAGAAACTGCAACCTGCACATGAAGGATCTCCTGGAGGACTGGGGGCAAAGACAGGACTGTACAGCACGCTCTTCCACTGACATTCGTATTGGAATGTGCATTATAATGGGTTCTCACTATTCTTTCTGTGAAATGATTTGTGAATTGCTGTGCAATTGTAGAGTGAGAATGATGTTGCTGCTGAGCCAGTAGCAATGTAGGAGAACGAAAGTGACATTTGGTAAATCAGCCCTGGTAAATCATTACTTTTTTTTCTTAATGATATTTAATATGTCGACTAAGCATCTTTAGTGGCTCTTCGTCACATTCTCAGGGTAATGCAGAGGAATTTTAGCAGAATTAAACAAAAAACTGAAGGGTAAACTCACTTAACAGAGATGCAAGTGACTTGATTAATCATCCAGCATCTGATTTTTCACAAGTACATCCAAGTTGCTTAAGAGTCTTGAGAATTTTGCTGAGAATTTTAAACGAGGTGGTTAGCAGGTTTAGATGAAAGCCATTTAGAAATGTAGATAAGTTGATTAGAGATTGCTGCAACTCCCAGCCCTTTCTCTAGCCTTCCCTTTCCACTATCTGATTACCTCCTCTAAGTACATCGGGTCTACATACCTGTCAGCATCCTCTGACAAAAATATTGATTGTACATTTGCATGTGTTTGCATATGTTTGCATAAATTCGGGCACAAGGCAGCCAAAGTGCATGCCTTATTTTGAAGATATGCTGTAGCAAACTCGGATGTGGGGAGTACTTGCATTCGTGCAGCACTGCCATATGGATGGATGTAAATAAACAAGTCTCCACATATTTCAACTGCTGCCATCAAACCCCCCGAGTCTGTGCATGTCACTCACTTGTCAGACCAACTTAAAGATCCTACTCAAGTGGAGTTTGATGTGAAAAGCTCTTTGCCTCTTAAGCTTATTTGTAAAAATGTATTCTGTCTCTCCCTGGAACAGGTGGAATAAAGCATTCGACTCTTCACCTGATACAAGTGCAGAAGCTCTTACCTCACCTGCTCATTTACCCTGCCATGCGAAAGGCTGAGCAGTTAATAATACCAGTGAATAATAATACCATCGAGTAATACCATGAGTAATGCCAGTTAATAATACCATCGCTTTTATGTATCACTTTCCAGCTATAGATCTCAGCGTTCTGTTTAACAGATGGAAAGCATCTGTCTCTTCCTTTCACCAAAGCCCGGAAGATGGTGTGACTTGCAGGGTGAGTCAGGGGAAGAGCTGGGAAGAAACTGCAGGTCTGCCAGCTCCTCAGCAGATCAGAGAGAGCTCAGCTTCCCCACTAGACTAGAGCAGGCATCCTTACAAGGGCTGCTTTCCACCTTTCCTCCCTGAATGGCAGTGCTCTGCATTCCTCCTTTAACTATGCTGTTATTGGAAGATATAATTCATGACTAGAAACTATAAATTGTGCATGTGCGTGCATGCGTGCACAACAGTAAAGCTGCTAACGCAACATGATGCCTGGCTCTGTATTGCCCCAGGACCCTTTTTGCACTCCCAGTTAGAAAGAGGCCTTTATATGAGAAGAGCAGCAATATCCAACAGATCTACCTCAGACACTGCCCAAGGGGCCCAAGAGGACCTCGATGTCATTGTGAAGCAGACTCAAGAGTGCTACAAATAAAACATGAGGTTGAATTTGTATTAAGAGTAGTAACAGATGCTTAATAATTGTAATCATCAGTATGTTAATGAATGCATTTGACAAAAGACTCACTAGGCTGTGTAAAATCATGCTGTACTCCTCATCGCCTAATACAATTTCCCCCCTAGAAATAAGAGCCTGGGTCCAGACTGTTTAAAATGAACCGAGACATTGGCTTAGCCACACGACAAGTGTTAGCACCACCCGATAACAGGACCTCTACAGAGTGCCCTGTGCAGAGCACAAGTATAAGGCCTGGGCACCACTAAATCCCCACTATGGCTGCACAATAGGGCTTAAATAATGCCTGGGCTTTGGGCTGGCTCTGCCCCAGGGAAGGTCATGCACCGAAAAGTACCCTCCTCTGCAATTTGTCCCATTGCTCAATTCAAGGGATAATGCACCAGGAGAAAGGGTGGCAGAATCTGACCCCATGTTTAGACAGGCTTATCCTTTCCAACTGGGGACGCAGGACAAGTTGTTAGTAACAAAGAGCTGTTATCATTAAACAAATGGTCTGGAGAAGTGGCACTGCAGAAACTCTCCAATGGGTCTGTTGTAGAGAGCAAAGATCTTGTATTTGCTGAGTTAACTGAGTGCAGAGATCCCAGATCTGAGAGGCTTTCATTGTGCCTACATGTGCACATTGCAGTTTGAAATGAGAAAGCTAAAAGGCTTGATCTAAAGTGTCTATAAGAAAAGGAGTATCTTAATATTAACGGCGAGCAAGTGAGAGAGAGAGACGGACCTTTAATTATAAAGGTATTAGCTGAATCCCCAGGTGGTGCATGCCATTGTAACTGCAGTGATGTCCATGGGACCTTGCCAGTTTGCTCTGGTTGAGGATCTAATATATTCTTTTTTAAACATATAGGAAGGGGAAGAAAAATAGCTTTTCTTATTGTTGGAAATGCCAAGGATCAGCCTTTGATGAATTGTCTGCTTCGATCCCTGGCTTTCTGTTCATAGCCCTGAGATCTCTGTGTCAACAGCTGGCAAGTTTTTACGTGCACAAAATGTGTCATCGAAAATGAATGAAAGTCCCAAGAAACTGGAAACATTACAACAAACATCTCTAATATGTTTCCAGTCCCTGACTGAGAGATTGATTAAACAAAAGGAGAAAGAGCAGCCGAGGAACCCAGTGACTTTACTCTCATTCAACATGGCTGTGAAAGGTCAAGAAGATGGTGCAGTTTGTTGATTAAAAATCCTCAGCTGGAGGCTGGGAACAGAAATGTCATTGTGGGTGTCCAGACCCCTGGGCAAAGCATGGCGGCCACTGCACAAGAAACAGCCAAAGGGGCAAAACTGCTTCAGAGGCTCCACTACCAGGCTGACTCTGCATCCCCACGCTGCCGGCTTCCTCCTCAGGGCAAGAGGAGGGCCCCATGAACCCTGGGGTTCCCGTGCTGCTTTAAGTGCTAGAGCAGTTTAAAGGGGCTTGAAGATGCATGGAAAGGAGATCCCAAATGGGACAGGTGCTTGGGCTTTCTCGCTAAATAGATTCCTTCCCAATCACTTCTTTATCCAGTAATCATGCAGCTTTTTGAAGGAAACATGGAAGAGAAAGGAAAAACAGAGTACGGATCTTACAGGGCTTCCCCTAAGAGCTCAACTTCACCTTTCTGCCTTGCTGGGCTATGTGCTGGAGGATGAATACAGGTAAGTTGTTATTTTCTTCTGTTGGTCTCCAGTGAAAACCAGCTTCTTATGGAAAGTATCGGTGAGGGCGGAAGGGTCTGTGCCAGAAGACAGGGCTTCAGCTCTCATTCCTACCTTCACAGCCATGGATTTGGGGCAAGTCCTGTGCTGTGAGATGGGAATAATGCTTGTCTGTTTTGTTTCACCCCCATCTATATGCTGATAGTCTGGTGCTTTGGCTACCTGCCTGTGAAGCCAAGACATGCTGTTGCACTGTCACACACCTGTCACCATTTAGCACTGAAGTTATTGACTTCCCTGCTGGCACCATTCACCTGGTAACCGCTCAGAAGGAAGCTGGGGGTGGCAATTATTAATCTCATTACAGAAAGATAAATTAGTGAATTGGCTGATTTTTCCTTCCTAAGGCTCCTCTAACATCCTGGGATTCTGCATTCGAACACCTTTCCCTGTTTGCCACAAATTCAGGCTGAAGTTTTCAAAACTTAAGTAGAGGATTAAGTCCATCTGTGTGCATGCATTTAATAGAAATTGGGCATCCAGATCTTAATAGATGGCTTTGAAAATCCTAGCTCAGCCTTCATATCCTATAGCTGTGAGCCTCCATAGCCTCTCTTCTACATGATGAAGGCTACATCCGCAGTGAAGCTGGCAGATGAGATTGCAACATGTTAGTCATACCCAAACCAATAATGGAGCAGCACCACAAACACAACCCTGCCCCAGACCCCGATTTTCAGAAGTGGAGACCCAGGCTAATCTACAGGGACCCAACCCACCTTAATAAAAGCTAGCTCTGGTATGTGCATGCATGCTGCAGTCAGTCCCTTGACTGGAGGGTGGGTATAACCTCAGTCTGAAATGTTCCCCTTAACTAGTATGTGCAGCCAGAAAATGCAAAGATAATAGATCCAGGTCTATATAATGTTGGTGGGAATCTTATAAAACCTGGATAAACTGATTGATTTTAGCTTAAACTGCCAAAGCCCTCCAGACCAAACTGGAAAAAAAAATGTGGCAGAATTTGGTTAATCCAAGGGCAAAAGCAACCAGCTTTCTGTTGTTTGTAGGGGCCCAGGTTTCGCCACAGGATTCCTTGACTTGCCTGTCAATAGAAGAACAACATCAATAGCATATAGCCCAGTCTCCAGGAGAGAAGACCAGCCTGTAGAGACCTTGGAAAGATTTCAGGTGCTGGGCATTTCCTCTGGGACTGGGCAGAAAACAACAGGCCCATCTTGTGAAAAAAAATACTATCAAGTGTTGATGACGTGGCATTTCTTGGTAGAAAACCCTGAATTCTTTTGTACCAGGTCTAATGTATTCCCTGGAGTCTAGTGGCTGAAAAAAAAATAATTGGTTCCTTCTTTAGTATGGAGGGGGGAAAAAAGAGAGACTTCTCTTCCAGCTGTGATTCCTCCTTTTTGTGGATACAAGCTGTGGGCATAGCGGGCATTCCAGCCTCTTCATTTGGAAACCCCCTCTACCAAAAATTTTCTCAACTGGTATTGAAAGGCAAAACAGCCAGAAGGAAGCATTATTCAAGTTAGGTCCAATAGAGCTTATTAATAGTGGTATCTGCCTTGGTTAATGTGGAGCTCTGCAGATGTATTATTTTTCAGTAGAAATAGGGATACGATGTCGATCGTAGTATCCCCTACAGACTTCAGCTGATACAGAGAAGACGTAGCTGCATAGTGAGTGTGGGAACTCAGCTCAATAAGGTGAGGTGCAACAAGGCTTATCATTAACCCAAGGGTGCAGAATACCATACATTATTCCTAGCCTTCAGAAAGAATCACCAGGAGCTCAGCCATTCAAGTCACCCGGCTTCAACTTTGCACTCTTTGGCAAATACAAGCAGGATTTAGTCTGACACCTCATACAATATCTTAGTGGGGGACTTGGCCTAGTCTCCACAGATGCAGCACAAGTAGCTACGTGCCATCCAGTGACATCTTGCCAGGCACTGGAAACGCACCTTGCTTTCTGTGTGAGCAACACAGCTACCTGCTGTAATCTGCGTTGCACCCAGGAAGCTAGCGTGGAGAAAAAAGATGGGCATAGCCATATAGCTAAGAAGCTGGGCTGGGGACATGTGCTCTTACAATTGAGCAGATGCTTAAATGTCCTGCTGAATCCAAAGCCTTATTGTCCTGATGGTTCAATTCCTCTCTAAAACAAGGGTTAGGACACTTCCAGTCTCCCACCTTCTCCCTGTCTTGTTTATTTGAATTGTAACCTCCACCGGGCAAGGACCATCTCTTATTGCTTGTATTCACAGCCCGGAGCACGAAGGGGTCCCAGCCCCAGTCCAGGCCTCTAGCATTTTAATATAAATATCCATTTAATTTGTGCATGTGCTCCTTGCACAGCCCTTAAATAAACAGAAACTAAGCAGTTTCCAGGTGGCTGAGCTGACCAAACAGAAGCGAGCAGGCCAGGTTGAGATCTCAGCTAGCGAACACTTCTGCAGAGCCTGCTGAGAAAAGAAACGCAAAAAGAGAAGGAAATGGATCTGCCTAGAGATACCTGACAGCAAAAAAATGGATTAAACTCACAGAACAGACTGGTGCAAAACATTTCCCCATGGATGGTGTTCAGGCAAGTTGAGAAGGAACTGAAAATTATTTTTAAAAATGTTTTAGCATATGAACAATGTTTTACTATATGGATAGATGCAAAACTCGTGTGCAAAGATGTGCATGGACATAGAGCCCTGGGGGGGAAAGGTCTCCAGCGCTGGGCACTGGATATAGAGACTTGCAGCTTCATCGCTGGCCTTTTCAAAGACAACTCCCACACTGAAGCACCTTGGAAAACACCAGGGCAGCGCATTATCGCATGCAGCCTTGCTGTTGGGGCTGCTGAGCCCCAGCTAAGAGGCCACCAGAGGTCGTTGTGTTCCAGGTAGAGCAGGCTACGCCGTCCGCTTTCCTTGAAGCCAAAACCACGAATAGGAAAAATGTCAGAGAAGGCTCAGGGTTGTACTTAGGATCCTCCATATAACTAGCAAAGCTGTCTCCTGTGTCAGCCCTCTTGACCCCCTTACCTTGCTGACTGCACCTGCAAACAAGGGTGCTGTTTCACCCAGCATACTATGAACATGCACGTGCAACGCCAGCAAGGTGTGGGGCTCTTGACGTAGGAAATTCAGCCACAGTTGCTGCCCTGGGCGCAGGCTGTTGTCTGTGGCATGATGCAGGGAGGGAGGATGGTCGATGGGGAGGTGAGAGGAGCAAGGGGCTCATTTTGGTGGGTGCGCTTTGGATTAATGCTACCCATGCTGTATCCACTGGTGTGTTGCCCTTCATCAGCACAGACCTAGCAGCTGGCATGGTGCAGTGAAGGGTTGTAGGAAGGCTGGGAAATGAGGCTAGGATGCACTTGGACCTGCAGGGTTAGGGAGGAGGGGTTAGCTCCTAAATGATTGAATGCCCTTAGGTGCTTCAGACTTGGCTTTCATGTGCACAGAGGAGAAGGAGCGCTCGCTTTGGGTGGTGCGGGCTGGTCCTGCAGCTATCTCAGCCCCGTCGTGCCATTTGGAGGTGCCGTGTTATTCTGTACATCACTGAAAAGCATTCGGCTTGTCACACATCTCAGATAAAAGCAACCCCCTTGGAAAAGGCTCCTCATTTTATTAGGCCGATGAGGTGTTGTACGGGAAGCTGGAGAGAGCAGGAGAGGAATAGACCAGTCTGGGAAAAGGTACTAAATGACATTTGAAATCTCTGGTGTTTGCCTCAGAGGCTCGATGTATATTGGGTGAATGGTCTTATCTTCTACAGCCGACGGGACATATAAGACATGGCTGGGGAGAGAGAAATGCTGGCCCACATCCTGGAAACCCTTACACAGCTGAGTAAACCCTCACATCAGAGCAGGCCCCTTAAAATTTCCCCTCGTTCCCCTGCCTGCTTGCAGGACCAAGGCCTCTGCTTCTAAGAGAGGAGCCCCGGGCGGCTAAGAAAGACAGGTTTCCCCGGAAGAACTGAGAGTCTCTGCTGAGCCTTGCAGGAATGAACAGGCACCATAAACCAGTATAAAATTATTTATTTGTCATTAAAAAAAGAGCTTGTTCACAATGAAACTGTAACGCACAGGACAGGAGAACGGCTGTGAGCGAAAACTATGCCAGCGATCGCTAACTTGCGTCAGCGTAAGTGGTGAGGAGGAAACTGGACTTCGTGTTAGGCAGTGGTGCTCCAGGTAGCACCTGGAGAGTTAACTGGTCTGGGGATGTGTCTGTCTAAAGCCACCGCCACCATTAACTGTAGCAGATGTCACAGCTCCTGTCTCTTCTAAAGAAGTCGTCGGCCATCGTCGCTGGGGGCAGGTAGTCCATGCAGTCTGTGCTTGGGTAGGGGTAATATTCAGACACCCTGATGCTCTCCAAGTGCTCCGAGCTGCAGGATGTGCAGTAACAGGCGGACGGCGAGCAGCTGGACTGCGGATGGGAGTGGGCATGGTAGGTCCACTCCTCCCCGGGATACCCATAGTTCTTGGTATCAAGAGGCGAGGGAGTACTGTAGTTCAGTGGAGCAAAAGGAGGCAGCTGCGGTGGGGAATAAGTATAATCTAGTGGGCTGGAGAGATCGGGTGAATCTGGAGATCCTGGGACCTGCAACATTTGAGGAAGCAAATGCAGCATTTAGCCAGTAGTAATCCTGGAGGTTCAAGTAACACCACAAAAGCCTCGTGGGTATGTGACCACGTCACACCCGCTCTGCACCTGCCCTGTCGTACCCCTTTAGCTCTGCCCCTGCAATGGACTCGGTGCAGACCCCACCGCGCTCACCTCGGAGAGGTCGGCGTGGGGTGGGGACCGTGCCGCACGGGGCTCCACCTGGGCAGAGGCTACTCAGAGCTTATTAGTCTCATAACAGCGGTGAAGGAGCATGTGGGGGGGGACCCCAGGAGGGCACATCTGGTCCACCCCCCCTGCTCCAAACAGCACCAGCCTCAACTAGATCAGCCCTGCCAAGACTTTATCTACCCAGGTCTTAAAAACCTCCAAGGATGCAGAGTCCCCCGCCACTCTGGGTAACCTGTTGCAGTGCTTTACCAGTGAGAAAATTTTTCTTAATAGCTAACCTAAACTTCCCCTGTTGCAACTGGAGCCCATTGCTCCTTGTCCTGTCCTCTGCCCCCACTGAGAACAGTCCAGCTCCATCCTCTTTGCAACCACCCTGCAGGTATCGTGCCACACGACGCCCCGGAAAAGAGGCTGCTCGGCTCCAGTTCTCTTTTGTTCTAGTCCAGATGGATTACTCCAGAATATCGAGTTCTGGCAGAGCATTGCCCGGGGCACTGCACCCCCTACAGCTCTTTGGGACGGACAGTGGGGATATCTGAGAACACTGCTGCGTTTTTCCTTCTTCAGGTTCCCATCTCTCTCATGTGACCTGCAGGCCTTTAGAGAGAGTAGTTTAAATGGAGGTGTTCCCACCTGTACGTTACGTGCAGATTTAGGCAGACAAGGTTCCTTGGGTGATTCTGATATCTTTTATTAGACCAGCCCAAGGCAGATTGAAACCCTCCTGCTTCAAGGCAGGAGGCAGCGGTAGTGGCTCAGGGTCAGGAAGGAACTTTGAACATCTGTACCACAGCTGTATGTCACGAGATGGTTATTCCTCTCTTGTCCACACCAAAGTTGCCTGCACCTCCCTGGAGCACGTGGCTGTGGTCGCTATCAGAGGTGAGATCCTGGCCTTGGACAGACCAGGGCTCTGAATCTGCCTGGAGATTTCTATCCTGGCCACCATTAATAAGGCGATGGCACTGATTTAACCCTTTGGAGACTTGCCTTTTGCCAGTCCCTTGGGCCTCCCTAAAGAAGTCCCATGGGATATGGGTTGAGGGAGCAAGGTGCTGGAAGCAACACCCCTCCTCAGCTTTGCGACCTCAGAATTGCCTGGACCCCCTGACCTTCTGCTTTTGCAGAAAGAGGGCATGAGACCCAGACTTACAAGCCCTGCCTATGGGCTGGAGGGTAGATCGTGCTGAGAAAACCAATTTCAGTTTCCAGGCCAGTCTGCAATCCTTTTCCCTTGCTGAAGGAGCTGCCGCGATTTCTCTCGAGATGATACCAGTGGCTTACAAACCAGCATCAGTCCAGATTGGTAAAGAATGCAGCCAACTTACCAGGCTTTGACTGAAAGAGAGAGGAGCTGGCTGGAAGCTGTCTGGGTTGTAATGTGCGGAGGTCTGGAAAGCATTGAGAGAGGTGTCCGAGGGCGGCTCTGCTTGGAGATAGGAATCAAACAGCTGCTCCAAATAGCTCGGGTTCTCCTCGCAGGAAATGCAATTTGGAAATGTCCGGGGCTGGAAGTAGCTGGGAGCAGATGCAATGGGCTCAGCCTCAAAGTATGGCTCTGGGAGAGGAGGATGGAGAGGAGGTGAGGGATGGGTACATGCCCGCGTCCGCAGAGGTAGCTGAATGCTGCCTTAGGGCAGGAGCCCGAGACACAGCCAGGCTTAGCAGCCCCACTGAGATCAAAGAAAAGTCCTCAGAGTTTAGAGTGGGATTTCCAAAGCAGTTGAAGGGGGTTAAGAGTCCTCCTGCTATTCAAAGGCAACAAGGCTAGAGCAAAAACTTTCAAAAGTACTCAAGTGACTTAGGAGCTTGAGTCTTACCCACTTAGGTGCCTTGGAAAACGTTACTCTGGGTCCCTCATTCCCTTAGGGTCCCTGAAAATCCCAACCTTATTTTACAAGTAAATTTAGAACAAGCCTAAACATATACAGTGCAGCAGTGTGCTGCTAATATTTTACCAACTAGCCTGCCCCTCAGCCCTCTGACAAGCTCCAGGGATGCCGCCTGTGTTGGCTGGAAGGAGGGCTCTGGATTGGGGAAAACAAACACCTCTTCACTGAAACAAGAAACCTCTTGCCTCACTGTCTCAAGGCAGAAAGGAGGCAACAGGCTCAGCAGACAAACCAGCAGTGCTCCCCGCGGTCCGGGGACCACACGGACGACGCTGAGCTGAGAGGCTCTGGGACCAGGTTCTCGTTCTCCAGGACCAAAGGGGTTGCAAAAGACTTTGAGGTGTCCTTACAGCATGTGGTGCATTTCACACTTAAAACATATGCAGGCAAAGCTCTTATCTTGCAAATCCTCATGCACACAAGTGGCTCTCTTAAGCTCCCTGAAGTTATCTGCACGAGTATTTTCAGGCTTGGGCCCCGAGTGTTTTGCTGGACAGTGAGACACAAACCATTCGCGCCGGAGAGAAAGGACAATTTAACCCTTCCTGGGAAAGTTTTTGCATGTCTCATGTTTCTATTAACATAAGCAAACTGAAATTCCCAATATTGATTATTGGATCACTTCTTTAATATATTCACACCTGCACACCTGAAAGGGACACTTTCCCAATCCCTCTACCAGTGACTGAAGCTACCAGAGACTGGAGAATGAAGAGGTTTAAAAGTCCAAAGTAACACTTCTTTTTCCTCCCTCCCAACTCCGGGATAATTGTGCAGAACAGGAAGAAAGCTGCTTGTGCTGCTGAAAAGTCTGACACCCCTGGGAGGGTGAGAGACAGATACCAGCCAACTCTGCTCCCAGCCAAATCAGCGGCAGACAAGGAATGCTTTACGATGTTCTGGTCCCTTGTTGCAAGCAGAGCAAGGCAACAAGAGACCGAAGTCTGAAGGCAACATGTCCCCTGGCAACGTTGTGACTCAGGAATGGGAATCCTGAGCAAGGAGCAAACGGCGTGAGCAAGAAAACAGAAACTGGAGTGAGGGTGAAATGTCCCCTGCCTGCCTGGCTGCATCCTCATCTGCATTTTGTGAGCCTTTTTCAGGTTCTGATTGGCTGGACTCCCAATGAAGTGGTAGTGCCTGCCCCGAGCCTGCAATCCGGGCTGAAAGGACCGAGGGGGAAGAACAGTTAGGGGGGACGGAGATGCTCTTTGTACCAACCTGTGCATGGAGGAGAGGCAGGCTCTGGAAACTGGACACTGCCACCGTTGTCACCTCGGGGAACCTGGCCAAGAGAAGAGAAGGGAAAAGCAAATGCAAATGCTTGTGTGGGAACTATCCAGAGAGAGTTTTGTCCTGCACGCTGGGGGTAAGTGAGGATTTCTCCTTTGTCATCCGTATAGCTGCCCCTAGGGCAGCACAGGTGCGAGATGCATTAACCTGCTCTTTTATTAGCTTGATAGCACCATGAATCAGCATGCTGCTCCGCTGTTCAGATAATGACAGATGGCCGGTGCACGGGATTACGCTCGCATACGTCGCGTTTTGGATGTGCATTGCATTCCACTGGCTGTTAATGCTCCCTTTGAATTTTCAGTGGTGTTTTAACCTGTGGCAATTCACAGAATTGTAAATGGGGACAGGACACCAGCCTTTCCTAAGGGTTATATTTGACCAGTGAGGAACAGTTTACAGCTGTGTTAGCTAAAAGGCATTCAGATGTGACTATACAAAGGCACATATAATGCACCATACGTGGTATCCGAGATGTACGCCTGACCGCCTTGCTCTGTGGCATGGAGGCTTCCCTCAGAAATTTACTCGACAAGAGTTGTTTCTGAGCAGATGGTTCAAATTTATACAGCACTGAGCTGCCTTTGATTATTCAAAATAATCCTGAGTGGCTGATTTCCCTATCAGTGGCCTCCTAACACATGCCCAGTTATTTAACACTTTAAACCATTTCCATTTTGCATGAGTGGTAGCAAATCGACTGGTCTGTAGCCTCACCTGGAAGAGTGGGGCACACCGTTAGTTCGGATCACTCCCCAAACATTCCCGCAAAGGGTGTTTGCTGGGTGGTGAGCACTCCATGCAAAGGGCCCTGGTCTGTGGGCCCTCCAGGCATAGCGGCAAAGCAAATAAAGGGTGAGGATAAGTGCTGCTGAGCAGGGAGCAGATCACCTGTGCCCTGGCATCCTGTGTGGGTGCCACCATGCGAGCACTAACTTGGAGCAAATGGCAAATTCGTTCAGTCCAGCCCCCAAGCCGCGGCAGGAGGAACAGGTACGTCTACTGAGGGGTTTAGCATCAAGCCATTTTGTGGGCTGCAGGGAGGGGACCGACACGCTGCAGCGATACAGCGTCAGTGGGCTCCATTCACCAAGCCTCTTTATTTGTGGTTGCAGGTTGCCAGTCTGCCCGGGCTCCTGCGCAGAAAGCTGGAGGTAAGGGATTCAATCTGAAAACCATCCAAGCTGCAGTGTCACGAACCAGGAAGCAGTAATGAATTACCCGCTTCTCTATGCAAATCCCTGGGACGGCCAGAGCACAGGACTGACTTGCCAGGAGTGGATTATTCTATGTATGTTAATTCCCCACCAGTAAACAGGGTGCATTAACCCTTCTCCTTTCCAAAGAGGTCTGTCTTCCACCAACAGCCCGACAGGTTATACTGAGATACGGCCAAAGTCCTAATCTAGCAAAGCAAGTACTCACATGAAGTGAGTTAATGGCCTCATTGAAGCCAGCAGGACTACAAACACGCTTAAGCGCTTTACTGGACTGCAGCCAGCATCCTGTAACAAGGAACTGATCTGGCATCAATACAGTTAATGGGAGTTTCAGCGGAAAGCACAGCCCAACCCTATCTGAATAGTTCTCTGCTCACCTGTGCTTTCCTGGCATTACCTGTGGATCTGCAAACCCTTCCGGGGCTGGCTTTGAACATAGGGTAAGAGATA